>JAKRRZ010000421.1:0-21320 GCA_022627015.2 Podosphaera aphanis | reverse complement strand
TTAGTTTGAATAAAATAATAAGATACTTTCTATCATTAAACTCACTTTCGATTTGATTCTCACAACGACATAATTATTTCTCTGCTTATTGTCGCTTGTAGTTGGCGACGACAGACTCTCTAAGCTAATGATGGTAAGAATGTGACGGATCAAGGGCTTGGATAGATTAAGACGACTAGGTGTCTCTGCTCGATCACCGGCAGTAAATACGCCCTAAATTAGCTCCAAAACATGACCAGGATATGGCCGGGTCTGGACCCCTGTGTATAATGAGAGTATGTCTGTCTAGATTATCAGGACTTTCACATTCTAGTGAAAGCTATGCATAGCCACCGATTTATAATCAACTCAACAATTGTGTGTAACGTAGTGTAGCACGCACACAATTAAATTTATTCTTAGGAGAAATGAATCCACCGCAGACACCTCCACAATCACCAATATCTCCTAAATATGCGCCACGTTTGACTCGAGATGAACGTTTTCAAGTGAGTCTGACATCAAAATAATGCTTTCGCACCAATTTCAAGATTTGTCAGGTAAGAACATTAGCCCGAGAGGGTCTTTCGTACCAAATGATTGCAGAACGACTCGAAATCACCCATAGACAAGTTCGATATGCTATGAACACTACTAAGCTGACTCCCCGAAAAGTCCAGTGGGCGGAACCCTTTACTCCGCAGTGCACAAATTGTCGAAGAGGAAGCTTACATAACTTCCTCTCAAGGAGGCCGTCAAATGCCCTACTTTGAGGTAGTAAATGTTGTCTTCCCGCACTTTGGTGTAAGTGAAAAAGTAATTGAGCGGAAAATGAAAAAGAGAGGTTATACTCGAAGGATCGCCGCTTCGAAACCTCCACTTTCCCCAGAAAATTTGAGAAAGCCATATGATTTCGTTAGAAATCATCTCCACTGGGAGAAAGAAGATTGGATGCGAGTACTCTGGACTGATGAAAGCTGGGTGAATGATGGTAGGCATGCTAGATGTTGGATCACAAGAAAGGTTGGTATTGCCTTCAAATATCCTTTTATTTTAAGTTTTTGATCTAATCCCTAGACTTAGCCGGATGAGGTCTACGACAACACATGTGTTGTTAGCAATTTTCGAAGGCGAATTGGATGGATCTTTTGGGGATCTTTTTTTGGGAGTGAGAAAGGGCTTTGCTTGTTTTGGGAGAAAGAATGGGGTTCAATAGCCGCTGAACGCTACAGTGAGAGGATAGTACCTCTCATCCATGGTACGGTCTCAATGAGACCAGATTCAGTGGTGATGCAGGATAACGCACCCTCCCATTCGGCGGCCCGAACAAAGCGAGAACTAAGCGAAAGGAATATTGTTCCTCTAGAATGGCCACCGTTCTCTCCAGATCTTAATCCAATAGAACATGTCTGGAATATGATGAAAATTATATTCAATACAAATAGCCTGACGTGATTGGACGAGGGCGGCGGACAGAAGAGGGAACACGACTTATTGTCAGAGAAGCCTGGGACAGGACGGTAAATGAGGATGACTTGAGGAATCTTGTTGATTCAATGCCGCAGAGAATCAAGGCTGTATACGATGCTGGTGGCGGACATGTAAAATATAAAGGGCTTTCTAATCAGAGACTACATGTAATTAATCAATATTATACATTTCATAATGTTCTTAAGCAGAAATCTCAACTTTTTACTTGGATTGTAGACAGGGAGACAATTTCATCGTCCTAAACTTTTCACCATATAAAATTTAGAGTTTTGGAATGGGTATTTCGCTAACGACACCAAAATAAGTGAGATAAAAGCGTATATACCCTGCCGAAAGTCTATATACCCTGTAAACCCCACTTTTAATTGATAGGGAGCCGAATTTTATCGTAGTGATATAGTATAGAAACAATAATTTAATGTATGTAAACAGAGGTGAAGAATCCAAGGAAGGATGTAAAAGAGCGCTAAAAGTAGCCGCTTATGAAGAATGGGCAGACTCCTGGGCGAATCAAATCACAAACCCTAACATCAGAAATCGAGCGTCGGCAGACCCGGAAACCTGGAAAGCAGCCAACATCTATACTGAAAGGAATACCAACCAAAAGCGCCTAAACTTTAAAGACACACCAAGTGAGCTACACCGATACCTGACGAGGGCCCAGAGTAGTATAGCCACACAGATAAGAAGCGAACACATCGGGTTCAACTCTTATCTCTACAGAAGGAAAGTCCCTGGAGTAGATGACCCAAGTTGCACATGTGGATTCCCCTCTCAAAATGTGGAGCACATGATCATGGCTTGCTCGCGATGGTCAAAAGGTAGAGCAGAAGTTTGGAGGAAGGCAAAAGAAAGATCCTTCAAGGCGATGATGAATAGCCCGGAAGATATTGCTAGAATAACCCGATGGATTATCAAAGAAGGATGGCTTGAACAATTCCGTCTCGCAAAAAATGTCGAAAATACCATAGAAACAAGGAGAACTGGATCCGAAAGTAAAAAGAGTAGGCCGAAAAGGGTAGGAAAGGGTAGGTAGGGGTCCATATGCGACTATACAGCATCCACCGCGCTTCCTGAAGGTAAGTCTTTGACGAATTACACTAAAGGATTCAACCAGGCAGATAGAGAGGGTTTTCACCGTTAAGGTTCCCCGCTCATGTAAATATAAAGTTGATAGTTTCCTGCATGGGCCATTCCAAGCGCCAAATCAGGCAAATGAAATCAAATTCAAATGTATGTAAACATTAATCTAATGTATTTTTTCTGTACACATTATTTTCATGTATAGAAACATTAAATTAACGTTCTTTTGCCCGAGGGTCTGTGGTGTAATTGTCTTCAGGATCACTACTCATATTCCCATTTTCAGCATCATCGCTACTTGCAGCCAGACCTTGATCTACAGCGGCATTAGTCTCGGGCTTGGGGGACCCAGAAGGGCGATTGCCTTGCCTCCCAGCATCCTCGAGGGACTTGAGATGGTCGCTCGCTTTTTCGAACGTACTTCTTGCCTCGCCATTCGCTCACAAGATTCCGCCCATGTAGTCGCTTGCTCATCTTCGCAACACGCTTCTTCAAATAAAGCCGTGGCAGCTTCATCTTCAAGGTTATTGATGGCATTTGCCTCTGCCTCAAGATATCTTGTATGAGCAGCTCTAGCGGCCTTGTCTGCTGCCTTTGCCTGCTTTACCAAATGATCCATTAGATCTTTGACGGCTCTTTTCTAGTCCCTAGCTTCTTTTCTCGAGTTAATAGCTTCTCGCTCTCCGGCTTGGGCAATGGCTCTTTTTTCGCCGTCTTCGATCCTTTTCTGTCTCTTAACAGCCTTGGCATTTTATTGGCATTTTCTACTGCTGTCTTAGAGTCTTAAATGACTCTAACCCTGTCAAGCGTGATCAGGTTGGTTGGCATAACAGTATATCCCCTGTTTTTCCCATAAGCCTGACGAGTGTCAGAGATTTGCCGTCATTTCTTGTTTGAATTTTCTATAATGCTGTTCTCGCATTCTAGAATTTGGATCCTTCTTAGCCTTTCCTCGTCCTGTGATCGCAATTTCTCCTTGTACAGTTGTATCCTGATCTCGTATGCCTGCTCATGGAGTCGGATACGGTCCATTATATTTTCAGCAGCAACTTTCTGAAATTCTGAGACATGCTGACTGGTGAGCGTGGCGTAGTCTGAATCACAAGGATCCAATTTCATTGGAGACGGGGAGCAAAACGAGTCTGGCTGCTCGGGTGCTTTACCCAGAATCCTCAGGGCAGACTTCCGACATCTATCCAGAGCTTTTTGCCGATTTAAAGGATACAAACCAGCGGCTCGAAAGGTAGACAGGGCGGTATTATCAGTCAGAACCTCTGCCCGGATTTCACCCGATAATTTTGGTAGAAAAACTCCCAGCACAAGGTGATAAGGTAATTTTACCGATTATGTTAATAGAATCAGACTTCGCGAGACCATTTTCCGCGTGATCATTAACGGCCTTGGAATACTTCCGCTTAAGAAGGCTAAATACTGCCAAATCTAGAGGCTGGAGGAGATGCGTCGAGTGTGAAGGCAAACAAAGCTGAAGGATTTTATTCCTCAAAAGAATTAATGAACTTTACGCTTTGGTGACTGAAATCCCCGTCCATCATGAGAAGTCGATAACCACTACGAGTGTCATGGTCACCTCGTTCCTCAGAAGGATCATCGGGCTGAGATTCAGCATCAAGGCTAGCCCTCCAAGCATCCTCTGGACGACTGTGTTTCTCAAAATGTTGAAGCCATCCAAATCCTATGTCTGAGTTTGACCAGCCATTTGAGGAATAAGCAATGCACGCGTCATTCCCCATAGATTCTCAACAAGCGTCAGTCACAGAATTCTGAATTCTTTGATTCCCTGGAAACGTATCAGAAAGAGAGTAGTCTCAATTTTAGGGTTCGGCCAACTACCTTTGAAAACAATAAACACGGGCTCGCTACGTCCGTCCATCAATATTGATTCAATGAGTGAGATCCAATCTCGATTATCTGACACAACCTTTTTAAGGTCACCCCGTCCTCTTCTCCTAATCACCTTGGACGATTGAGAACAGCCCATCATGAACCCTGTCTCATCTATATTCCAGACGTCTGCATTGACGACATCATACAGTTCTTTGACCCGCTGATACTCATCAAAAATTCCGTAGATTTCATCGGTATCCTTAGATGCTGCGGCCCATTCTATTCCAACCCATTGAACATAGGATGATTTGAGATCAGGATGACGTTTTAAAAAGCCGTAATCCAGTTACGGCTAAATATATGGTTTGGATTCGAACTCAAATCGGTTGGTGAAACCTAGATATATTTATTAGTCGCCATATCATAACAAAACAGTCACACGAATCTGTTTCACGATTTCAAGCAGCGCTTCAATTCGCATTGGGAATCCCGAGTCAGAAAGATTTAAACAGTTTTTTTTAACAGCCTCTTCTCCTTTATGAGAAATTGGCTGCCTGTGTTTGAAAGCGACAGTGGAAGACCGGGTCCTTCATGTTAGTCGTCTGAAAAATGTCGATGGGGAAACATAGTGAGCTTTCGCACATTCTCTCATAGGGTCAAAAGAACGAGATTTCCAGTCTTCGAGCACTTCATTTACTCTCTTCATTGATTCAAGGGGTAATCATATTGTTCTATTTTTCCAAAGATGATGGTATTTAGACTTCTGTATAACAATTTTACTTACGACTGTCTCGATACAATTATTTACATGCAATGAAATTTTTTTAAACATTCGTATGACGTAGTTGGAGATGAGTACGCTGTTCCATAATTGGTGACAGGTTTTGAGTCAGTTCTTCAAAAATTAGAAATTCAATTGTGACTTCCAGGGGCTGGCTAATTCAGTGCAGAGAAATGCAGATAAAATACTTTTTTCGGTTAGGATATTTGAGATGAAGTTTAGGTAGTTCATAATGCGTGATGGTTCATCATTGAGGACACCACGGTTACTGTAATAGGTGGTGGATTTATTCTTGCCCAGGACTGTAACAATACTCCGATCGTCAGATAATCTAAACTCGATCCCGACCTGTACGCTATCAGAGACACGAGATGATCGGTACATACCGCCACCTGGGCAACGTTGAACAGATGATATGGACATTTCAGTCTGTCTTATGAGGGCTCACAATGACCGATCGAGAACCTGAGAGACGTGGCATATATTTGCAGTGGGAAGAATAACACGAGAACATCATTGTGGGAGTACATACACTCGGTTCTCTCATGGCTTCCGTGGTTATCTAAAATAAGTGATCATCTTCTTACCTTCGAATTCTGGAACGTATGCAGGCCTTCATCAACCAGCCATTTCACAATGGTCGAGAATGAAGCCAACCCATTCTCTGTTACTGTAAACCTTCAAGATCCAGAAAAACATTCTCACGCTCGTCAATCACGAGCTGGTGAAGTTCCTTGCCGGATACAAAAATACGCTCGATGATGAATATCTGAGCATACGATCCAAGCTGTTTTTTCAGTATATAAGGTGCTGTCATATCCACGAACCAGATAGTTTGATCCCCTGCTCTCTAAAAATTTAGCCTCAATTATATGGTATCAATTAGTGAGTTTGACTGCTATGGTCTTAGAATTTGTTAAGTGGTCAAACTACGACCTGATTAGATCGATTTGATGCTCTATTGACACACCGCTTCTCTCGGTGAGAGAGAAAGCCCGATTTTTTTTAGGCGGTTAGGAGTCGCGTCGAACCCTTAGAATACGGCCTTCGATTGTTGGCGAGCTAATCACAGGCCTAAGTAAGCCTGAAGTCCGAATTATTCAGCCCGGTGGCTTTCCTGGGTTGATAGGAGCGGAACCTTTGGAGATCTGAAAGGCTATATCATCAGCCAGATGGCCTTTTGATGCGATTGTACAGTTTTGATCGTGATAAGTCCCATTCAAGTACAGCTTTCTCAACGCTCCGACCGTCTCTGATACCTTGAATCATTTGGCTCGAATTGATACTGATTTTAGGGGCCAATTTTCTAGCCAGAAATGCTCATAGCATTCTCTTAATCAATGGTCGACATGAATCTTCACGAAACTAAATTCAGTTTTTCTTTCAATTTCTGCATGCTTCTATGTGTTTCGGGGTACTGTCCAAGCCAGAATCTGCAAGGAACTGCTAGTTAAAGGTTCGAAACGGGTGATTGAGATAGATATTGAAGTAGCTTTGTATTCTTGTCTGGAGGAAAAATAATGTCTGTCGTCTCCAGCGTTGGAAAGAAGCTTGCTTGCGACTTGATCGACGACTGGAATCAGAAAAGTACCTATTAGCTGTTCTGGGTCCATCCAGCGGACCACACAGCTTAATCAAGGCACTTGCGTGGGCCATCGCTGAAATCGATTCGACTCGCCGCTTAGAGTGAAATCACCGCCTGGCAAGATTGGCAAGATTGAATAAAGGACATTCTTACGAGATGAAAACAACATATGCCGCTACTGTACGCAGCAAACGGAGCATGGAGGCCGAAGGCGAGGATACAACGATCCCATAACATGTATTACAAAGTGCAGGAGGGTAAGTCACTGACGGCTCACCACGAAATGAGACGTATTTGCTGCATGATCATAGACAGGCTTCGGGTTCGTCATGCATCTAAAAGATAGACGACGTACTTGGCGATACATTTACGGGTTCATGATAGTTGAATCGTAGTGTCGCACCGACAGACCCCCAAGCTGACCAAACCCGCGCAATGCTTGGCCATCGACCTTCAACCGTGAGTCCCACCACACACCTTCTCTCCGCCGCCGGCACTTCCCAGCCTCTTCATTATTGATCGACCAACCCGCGAGCCGACACGAGCTCCCAGCCATTTATATTTACTGCACCCGTGCCATTTGTAGGCTAGCCATTATGTCATCTCGCTCACAGTGAGGTGTCACTGGTTCTATCTTCTGGGGCGGTTCATCAATGTGTCTGCCTGTGAGCCCGTTTTGAATCAAAAGGTTGGAATTCGTGGGTATCTGTTGTGGCTTCATATTGACTCCGGGGTATTCTTGGGGGCCCTGTGGTGGTAAAGTAGATCGGATCGAGAGGAAGAGAAAGGTCTTCGCGGCGCAAATGAATATCAAAGGGATCACGCCTGCTGCTAGGCCCCAGATATGTTCTCCCTCTGTTCATTGGTATGATAGTATCGAGGTAGCCTTGATGAGACACAGGGAGGGGTTTAATCATTTACAGTAGCGTTCAAAAATGAGCAATAATTCGACAACAACCACTTCTAAATTCTTGCTTCTTGATTCACATGAATTTTTAATCATGTTTACACACCTGTGATATCTTTTTGCACGAAAATGACGAATATTTGTACCATTTGTGACGGTCTTGGCATTTCCACTCTATTTCATCACGAGTCAGAACCAAGTGTTAACATCTGGCTATGTTATAAATTTTTGTTTGATGATCTTCATGAGTAAAAAACACGATCCTGCTTTAATCCTACAACTTTGTATACCAATATTCTTTGGGTTTTCCAGATTGAGAAAGCTCTCACAACGCAAAATATCCTCCATCACTCCTTTGCTGGCCGTAGACGAAAATGAAGCAAAAGTGGCAGGAATTTTAGGTTTTCATAGAGCTATAGTGGCCATGTATCGAATGAAAGCACCAAATAATGTAGTAGCTGTAAGAATAGAATGCGCTTCTACGTGGAATATCTTAAAGCTGATTAGGCTTGGTGTTTCACAGTAAGAGCGATTGGGACAATTGAAGGCTGTAGATGGGATAAGTGAGAGTTGTTGATTACTCCCATCCCATACTAAAGCACTCTATATATACATGAAATTATTTCTAACAAAAGCATTTTGTGATTGTGGGCCAATACGGACTAGCGTATTACAAGTTCAACAATTGCCACTGCTCTGAATTCCACCAGAGCAATCCATGCTTAACAGGTTTGCATTCAGTGCAGATCTTATTCAATTAATACAACTAATTTCAACAGTAGCACCCGTGCGTAGACAACTGTTGAAGTTGACGTCTCGAGAAGAGCGAGATCTAGCTCCTTTTATTCCTATTGACAGGACCAAATCATCAGAAGAATCAACGAAAACTAGACCTTAAGAAAGAGAAAGAGACGCTCTCTGTGGGACTATGAGTTAAGATCTAAAAAAAATCCGAGGGCTGTGCAAATGGGGGCTTTCGAAGGCGCATCAGAGGCTCGAGTGTGCAGTGGGCCTCAGATCATCATCATTGAACCCTTAAAGATTGGAAAATGATCATTCGGTCAAATAAAACAAAGAACAATCGACTAAAAAGCGACGGCATCGGATATATTTGTTGTGGAGATATAAAAAGATCCAAAAAGCCATCCTGCAAGATTGGTTATAGAGATACCCAATTTAGAGGTTGATCTGGGATTTTTTAACGCTCGTGGGATGAATCTTAGAGCAGCCAAGAGGTATTTGGGTAACTTGTTTGGTTCCAATTATCGATGGAGTCGCGAGCAAGCTCTTTTCCAACGTCGGAGACGGCGTTTTCTTTCAACAAGACAACGTTCCGAAATAGTTTTTCTGTACCAGAAAGATTTAAATAGGTACCAGAGATATAACTAACATGAATTAACCTTCTTACTTGACCAATTTGGATTTACCTGAGCACCTCTGGTGCCCGGCCAAAACCCGACTTGGAGAGTACGCAAAACCACCCAAAAGCATGCAATTCAATGGACATAAGTAGTATTGCTTAGTAAAATATCCGTGAAGATGCATCTTATTCATTAATAGAAAGTTTACCACCCAACGTTCAGGCTGTGAGAAGGTCATAAAAGATATTGAAATGACACGTTCAAAATTGTGCAATAGAGTGGAAATGCCAAGACCGTCACAAATGGTACAAATATTCGTTATTTCCGTGCAAAAAGATATCACAGGTGTGTAAACATGATTAACAATTCATGTGAATCAAGAATTTAGAATTTAGAAGTGGTTGTTGTTGTTGTTGTCGAATTATAGTAAGATTTATCCATCATTGTCGAATTATTGCACATTTTGGAACGCTACTGTATTCTTTTTCTGAACGTAGCGAGCTCAAGTCTTGCTTCAAACATGAAAGATAACTCCCTGTGGGCCCTGTGGGATTATCTCAAAGAGGATGTTTCAAGCCCTTCAGAAACATGAGAAAAACTTGGTCTTTATTTGATTATCGCTTCCAGAAAAAACTATAATGTTTATCACAGCGATCTAAAAATACAAAGTTTGAATTAAATGATGACAGGTCATGCATGCATGCATGCACTTGCAAAGATACCACATTAATCGTTATCCCAAATTCGATGTACAAATAATCCGGAACCCAGAATGAGAAAGAGACATAACGCTTAGTACATTCTTTTTGAGTACTGGTATTGCCACCCCTTTAACGCCAATCCTTGTTTGTTCAAAGTTTATGCGCGCTCCGTGACGACATGAACGCTGGACATCATATACCTAGAATTCATGATTCGTGGCTATATCACGAATGATCCATCTCCAATTTGCGTTTCCCCGATCTATGTCAAGACCATCTTGGATCCACATAAGTACCTTACGCTTCCATCTTTCTTCTTCCTCTCTCTGGCGTCTTAAAAACTCGGGTCCAACGTCGAATTCTTCCCCTACGATAAAGTCGTCTTTCAAGCCATCTTCATTTAGTATATCAGAAGTACAATCTCTAGAGCGACTATCCTCAAGATCAGGGACATCCTTAAAGACATCCTCTTCCTCATCGTCAAACCCTAAGCTATTTGTTCCATCATCTGAAGAGCCAAAGTTTCTGTTGCGCTGCGATGGCATCTTCAACCAGCACATTCGCTGAGGATCGAAGATCATACCACCAACAACTTGAACATTTTGGGTAGACTTTACATTCTGTATGAGAGCTGGACGTGGGGTAAATGTTTCATTTTCACGGTAAGAGCGTCGAGATTCTTTTGGATCGGGAGGCGGAGCCGCAGCATTGAGAGACGAGCAAGGTGAATTAAATGGGGATAGATCAGAATCATTCCCTTCCCACCGATATGTACTTGGGTTATAATACATGCCTTTGATAGCTAGAGAGAAATAAATTAGTAGAGTATAAATAGGTTGATATTCAACATACACTTAGGGTTATTGAGGTTACCCAGTGGCTTTATGAGTTGTGGCTTTTGAGAAGGGCCTTTTCGCCTTTTCGACTTCGTCGTTTGAGTTTTAACTCCACTCAGACCTGTATTTGCCGCAATTTTTGCTTTCCATTGATTTGTGAGCGTAGCGAGTGGCGCTTCTTGCACAGAAGAAGTTCGTTGCGCAAGAGTATTTTCCCTCGCCATACGACTTACGTTTGTATCACGAGCAAAGCGTGGTAGTTCGTCTCTTGACTTTCTTGTCACAGGGACAGCTGATGTCTTAGATTGAAGAATATCCCTGTCATTTTTTTTTCGCGAACAAGAGAGCTTCGGAGGTCCACGACCAACGGGCTCTTTGACAAACCTTTGCTCTGAATCTCGAGAAGTAGGAAGATCATCAAAGGCATCTAATTCGCCACCATCACCGAAATGTTTAGGACGAACTGGCTTTGTTAGTAGTCTCTTTGACGTCGCTTCTCGAGCCAGAAAGTCAGAAGCTTTTCTTCGAGGGCTTGGTGACCTTATCGTTGCCCTTGAAACTGCCCGTGATGAAGGGTGTCGTTCGAGGTTACTGGTTGAAGACTCGGAATCATTCCGGCGAAAGACACGGGAATTTTTGGCTACTACATGATGAGACTGGGAATTGGATGCTCCAGCTGGTAAAAATGGAACATGATGAATTTTATTTTGTGCTTGGCTAAATTCAGAGCGGGTGCGCTCGATAGGGGTCTTAGGGCGAGAGCTAGAACTCGGTCGGTTACTTTCAGGATGTCTCTCATAGCGCGATGAAGTGCCTGATTTTATGCCAGGATGAAATGATCGGATTGTTGGCATAGATCTCTTTAGCTTTAACACTTGGGCATTTGTTGAAGGATCTTTGCGAAGAGCAGCAGCCGAGGACTTTGACACAATTTCACGTTGGCGTGGAGTTGAAGCGGTAGCTACGCCATTTGTTAAAGTTGTAGAAGTGTTTGTAATACTATTGAGAGAATTTTGAGTCGAATGACCGCTGAGTCTTGATTGAGACCTACGGTTACGGTTGTTGACAGGGCCACCACTTTCTGAGACAGGTTCAAGAGAAGAAGGCACACGATCGTGACATCCATGAGGGCGAGGAAGTCGAGATGTATTTGGCAGAGAAGATGCTTTATTAGTGAAAGTCAAGGTGACAGCTGCTTTGGGCCGTGATGGACTTGTCTGATGCGCTTTCCGGACTTTTACATTACGATTAAGGGTGAGCTTCTTAGAATCGAAAACGTTTCCAAATCCAATTTCTAGACCTGAGAGAAAATCATCATTAGGTGAGTTGTGACTGTTGTTAGGTTCGGATGTTAGAGAGAGATCATTCAATGGTTGATTTTGTCGTCTTCTTTTTAATATATCTTCAAAATTGATTGGTTCATTGGGAACCAGGATTCCGGCAAGGCTATCATCTCCACTTTCAATGGTAAGTGAACTTGAGACACTGGGACTAACGGCAGTAACGGAAGAACTACGGTTCGAGGCTCGATCTCGCTTACCACCTTGTCTTGTTCCTAAGCTGCTGCCTTCTCCCCATTCATCAGACTCATCAAGGAAATTGGTGGGTGTTTTTGGAACTTCTCTACGCACGGATAGCTTTAAGGGTTCATTTCCTGAGGGAAACTGAAAGTCGTGTTCAAAGTCCTCTACCCTTACTTCTTGTACTCCTTTCTGGGATTGAGGTAGATGCGGTGTAGGAGGCGTGATGAAAGGCAAATGTTTTGGGATTTTTCGGCTCTTTAAAACTCTTATTTTTGGCTCAGTCTCAATCACTCTTTCTTCCCTCTCTTTGTGCAAGTTTAGTTTGCCATAGGTTGACTCTAATTTTAACTTGGTACGAGGACTAGTGTCGAAGGTCGGAGATGGTTGCAATTGAGGAGAAGAACTAGGAAGATATGCAAAGTTATGACCGCTAACTTGTCTTATAGCTTCAGGGAATTTGCCATGGTTTTTTCTGAGAGTTAGCCGACCCTCACCTGGAATCTCAAGATCTCCGTCATCCCAGTCATCTTTATTTAATTTTTTGATTTTCTTCTCACCAAGTCGTTTAATTGTTCCACCAACTAATGCTGATGCTGGAACGTTGTATGGTATTGGCACACCAGCTCTTTGTGCAATGGCAATTGCGTCGATCGTCGATTTCTCGTCATTTCCTGGAACATGTACTTGTCTTTCTTCATCACCTTGATTTGAATCAATTTCTGAACGGTAGGAAATGCGCGATGAAATAGAATCCCGACGGTGTGAAGCTGCAGTCGTTGAAAAAGACGCGCTTCTGAAGGTAAACTCATCCCCTTCCAAGTCCAGGTCGTCATCATCCCAATTCTCAATTTCTTCCTTCATTGGAGTCGATTTTTTATCGCTATTTCGTCTGTTTTGGGCAAACCTTGGGGCTTTCTCAAGCCTTTTTCGTGCTGATTTCAACTATCTCTCTTGAGCAGACCGAAGAAAACTTTCACGATTTGGCTCACGGATAAATCGCGCTCCTGATAAGCTTCCGCATTCGTGATTTCTAGTATTTGGCTACCGGTATCGTGCTAGACGCGTCGCTAAGTTTGTTGAGATGAACGCTATCGAGTCGTTTCTTTGTGAGTTGAAACTGGGTCTTGTTAGCTGTGATGCGCAAGTTCACAAAAGAAGTACAAACTAGATTCATAATACATGTATCTGATGTTTTGCAGAGCTTGTGATGGAATGCAAAGGGTTGCGCGAGCTGAATTCTGGGGGTTGGTAATACATGTGGTTGACTTGCTCCGAAAGAGCCTAGGGGGGGTACAAGAAAATCTGCAGCCCTCTAGCCACCTTTTTTTGCCTCGCCGCCTTTACTAACCAATTATCATCTCGGGAGACAAAAGAAGATTTCGTCCGGTAGTAGAATCTCACAAAATTCATGAACTAATCTTGGTGTCGCACACTTTGAATGGTTGCTTTCCTCAAAAATCATTTACCTGAGATGAATACTACAGCTATCATCGTTTACTTGAAGTGTTGGCAATTTCGTAACAGATCCGGTTTTGATTTGCGCTAACTTCTATAAGTATTACTAACCAAATTAATTAAATGATCTGCAATCTTGGCCTTTTTGCTCCAAACTGTAATTCTTCACTCCCGAAAACCTTGTGAGGCGCAAAAGTGCGAGAATGTGGCTGGCAAGGCTGAGATTCTCAACCTTCACGTGGTGTCTGCCACAGAGAGTCGCTCTCTTTGCGGTATGATTGTGATAATTACTAAGCACAAAGTAGATTCGGATCCAAAAGATATTCGATATTTATTTCCTGAACCATCGCTCTTATGAAACACCCGTACATCTCGCCTAAATAAATAGTTGACTAATCTGACGTGCACAAAATGCGAAGGAGGTGACTTCACTGGACAGACTCAATTGCGCAGACCAGAACGGCTGGCCGCCTTCTCTATGCGTATGCATATAAGTGATTGTTTATGTCTTCCTTTGCAAACAAACCGGCCGTATTGTAAGTCCAGTCTTCGAATCTTGCATATCTCATCGACCTTTCCACTAAGCAGGACAAGATGGGAAAGAAATTCCTGGCCACATTCCATCATGGTGATGCTTATTTCTTCTCTACTTTGTTCTATTGTGTCCCTTGGGTACATGTAACCCGGGCTTTCAATGTGGGATGAGATATCATTTGCCTTTACTTGGTCAGTCTGGAACTTGATGTGACAAATAATTCCACCCAGCGCTTCATGATCGAGGAAGGTGGCGGGAGCGATCAATACCATGAATTTATCCGATTTTGAACGCTAAACTCGTGGCAGCAGCTTATATCAACATTGGTGCCTGTGCTTGTGTTGGCCAGGACATCTTAACTTGATGTCTGTTTGACGAGCCTAATATATGTGCTAATCATTATCACTAGGCAATGAATGCATTGAGACTGGACGAATCCATCCTGGACTAACTTTCGGGAACGTTATGGGCAACTGAAAATATGTTTGAACGAGAACAAAACATAGAGCCGGCCGAATTAGATGTATGTCTGTAATCCATACCTCTGAGTTGCATACGCACAATTTCAAGCGCGACAAGGTCAGATGGTAAGATAACCACATGTGCCTCATAAAACTCTAGGTTTGCGGGATAGCTTGCTGAGCTTCAGACAATTTCAATCTTTATGGAAGGATTAGCCTTCCTGATTTCAGTGCAATCCCATGGTCTTGCAACGCCTGTGATCTCGCAATGACTTTGTAGATCAGAACATTGGTTAGATCGTCGATACTGATGACGGCATCTCTTGAATGTACCTCTCCCTAGATTTTCTCGCGTAGCAAACACCTCAATACTAATAAAAGATTTCTAGATGTATTCTGGAGCGCGTACCGTGAATGGCAGAGTGACTATGCTTACGCCACGCTCTACATGTAATACAAGCAAATGTAGGTGAAAGTTACGAGAGTAAAAACTATTTCGAATTCCTTTTATTTTAGTAACCAAGTCGGAATACCTCTCCTTGAAATCTTCCACGCGATATTAGCTACACAACCAAAATTCAATTTAATTTATCATATTTACAATTTAAGCTGAAATTTATGGCAGTATTCTCTAAAGAATGGCCAAGGTCTTCGTTCAAGCCGCTTTTGGGCTTCGTCCGCGGAATTTTCCTTCTAATTTGCCCTCCGGGCCGCTTGATCAGCTGCTTCAACCTCAGTAATTTTTGTATATGAATATACAGAGATACTCATTCTCTTCCCGAGTTTCGATAGCTGCCCGATTTATTTTGGTTGGGCTTCGTTAATTAATCGTAATTCCGCCATATCTTCCCCCGTCTCCCCGATCGCTTTTACTGCCTTTCGCCAGCACGTAGCAGAAGGCTTTGTGAGTCCATTTGATGAATATAACTCCTACGTATGGTAATATTCATCAGACGGCTTCTGTGGAGAAAGTTTTCTCCTTAAATTAGCACCTCTTCGGGTGGCTCGGCGGTGTTTTTGCTGCTCCACGGGATCAGGTAAGGTAAATCGATTTCGGATTTTTTATTGGAGATTAAATGGATGTAGACCGGTAGTATACCACCCAGACTATTTTTCAAGACATCAATTGATCCAGACGTGCTTCATTGTAATATTCAATAAAGCGTTGCTTCGTGAGAGGAGCCGAAATTTTGATGTCGGCAATCTCATCTAGCAGCCACCTATACTGAGCATTAATTAGAGGGAAAAAAAACAAAATAGGTAAGAAACTATAAAATGTGAGAAGTATGAGCAGGTAAAAAGAGTAAATGGATTTTCATTTGAGAAGCATTCCCATAAAAAATTGACGTATGGGTGACTCGCGTGTCCGTCAAGGAGCAGAAAATGCCAGAAACTCTCGCTCTGGGGCCTGCTTTTAGCTAGAAAATTTGATGGGAGCATTCCTGGAGTCGTTGGATAAGATTTCCGATGGTTTTCTGCAGTTTTATGTATTCAACTAGGCACATGCTCTTCTCCCAGTCCGTCTGGGACTCTCTACTTACGGAGGTGAAAAAAGAGGACGAAGACTGGCCCGACACGCCGGTTTTCTCTACCGTTGCTACCCACTCGCGGCGCGGTCTTGGGCTGCTTTCGTGCAGCTCAAATTCTTCGTAGAACCCGCAATAATTTGCGGGTTCATGTAGATACCGTGTGCAAGGCCCTGTCCCGGATCTTCTCCGTCCTGAAGTCAAAATCGCCTTTTTCTTCGACAAGTAAAGTTCGTTTACTTTTTGATGAGCAGTAACATCAGGGCTAGTTCTTTCAAGAAGCTTCCCAACCATTAATTTTGCATCTGGATGCCGCGATAAAAACTTGGTGGTCCAGTTCCTCCCAAGAGGACTTGCATCACCCTGAACCTGAAGTTTTTTTTGATCGGTCTCTCACAACCTAAAATGGAAAGACGCCTGCCATGAAGAATCTAATTTTTGAATCCAATCGACGAAAAACATTTCTTGATCTCTTAACAGGCACTGATTCTCTTTAGCGCCGTTCTCAAGAATCCCACGCTTCCCAGAAATACGGTTGTGAAGTGTTGTGAGTGGTGCTCTATATGCCGCAGCCAGACGCCGCGGAGAAGGAAATAAATTATCAACAAATACAGAAAAAGCCTAGGAGAGAAATTATTCGTCGATATTCATTTAAAAATTCGAAATAATATAATCTTGGTTACACACTGATCATTCTATGGGAAGGGTTGCGTACATTATTCACGTAACTGGAGTGTTCCAACTTAGTTAATAACTCAACGCTCCTCAATCAAGGAGCGTACGCCAACTATCGACATCCAAGTTTCAACCCATGTACAGAAACCAAGAACATGACCTACGTGACGCCATGGTTTGAAGTGCGGGCTTCGATGACAGGGCTTTATGTCGCAAGATTTTTGTGTGAGTATTTTACCCCCAGTGCTATTCTGAAAGTCTCTTCCTTCTGATTATAGCCTAAGTTCTTGTCACGAGGCCAATAACTACTTTTTTTCCCAGTGCGCTAGCTTAAATCATCCAGACACATGTTATGCCACTGTCCGTCATTTCCGAAGAGAAAATTATGGCAGCTCGACATCAAACTGAATCCAAGCGACTTAGCTATTAACTCGATAGGTCAGACTCTAACCGTACGAGAAATCGATCGTGTGTGAAATTTACCCCGAACGAGAGTTACTAGTAGAGCAATGCCGAAAGAATAGGGGGCTGCCGTTGAATGCGGAGTTAACCTTTTCCATATGACTTACCGTGTAGTTAAATCACCTTTGGATAACAATTAAATCGAGATATGGCTGTGTATCTCGGATTTTCTAAGGGCACATGAATTTTAACAGTGACTTCAAGTGAATGAGTGACGGTAGACCAGCGGAGCATAATATATGTTAACAATATGGCGTGCCTAGGTTAGAAGCCCTCAGTATATAATGAAAGTTGTCGAGAGGACTTTCTAACCAAGCAAAATATGTAGATTTACTGTAAAAATCAGTCATGTCTACTTTGACGAGTTATTTTGGAAGTGACTATAGCTCGTCGTCGGACTCGGTTTCTGAACCACTTAAAGCGACTGGAGGCTTCGTCGACGGAGACTTTGCAGGTGGAGTTTTCTTTCGAGCAAATGGTAACTGTCTCTTGGGAGGAATCACAACATCTGAGTCTGGACCTGAAGATTTTCCTTCGTCAGATTCAGTTTCTGATATCGTAGACGCCATTTTTTGAGCTTCATTAGAACTTTCTTCAGCTCGTTTTCCCTCTGTCTCAACTTCTGACACTGAATTATCTCCTCCCTCTTCTTCTTCTTCTTCTTCGCTTTGGATCTGATAGGCTTTTTGCTTGGACTGCCTTGTAGATTTTCTTGTACCAGCAGCCGGTTTTGACCGAGTTGAATTAATAATATTTTTTTCATCTTCTTCCTCTTCCTCTTCACTCTGGATTTGTTCGGCCTTCCGTTTGGCCCGCCTTGTAGGGTTTACTGTGGACTTTCTTGTCTGTATGGTTGGTTTTGGATGGTCCAAGGTATCAGTGTTATTATCATCATTCTGCCCCTCTTCTTCTTCACTTTGAACCTGGTTAGCTTTCCGCCTGGAACGTTTTACGGGCTTTTTAGTAGGCTTCTTTGAGACTTTGACCGATTTTGGCTGGGTTAGAGTATCGCTGTTATCTTCCATCACAGCTTCTGCGACATTTTTAAGTTCAGATAAAAGTCGTTGTTGATCGCGGATCTTCATTTTTTTCTCATTTAACAAGAGAATAAATTTTTGAAGCATTTCATTCTCGTGTTCGATTTTCATCATGGTTAATTCGTTAAGACTGTTTTTGAGTTTTTCGATCTGTCGATCTCTTTCTTCTACCTCCGATTTCATTGCCTTGAATTCATTTACACATTTTTGTCTTGACCGAAGCACAACATCACACCAATGGAAGAGGGATATTTCTTGCTCATCTGGCAGCAGTGTAATACTGCCGAAAACTTTCTGATACTAGTTAGGTATTCCCAATCATAAATCACATGTAACGTACTATGATTCCCTCTATTTTTTCCTGCAAAGTTATAACAAGGTTCTCATCGTTTATGTCTGCAACTGCTTCGCAACTATCGATGATTTTTTCTTTGTCCTCTAATATAGTTCCAAGAAAGATCGATGAGATTAATTGTTCAAGCTTGAATTGACTGGGAGGACTACTTCTCCATGCGATGCCGGAGTTTGGACCATTTTTTACTGCGTCAGAGGCAAATTGTCAGTCTACAGCACACTTTATAGATTGTACTTTCAGCTAGAAAACTCCATACTTGAGGTCGAGTAGACACTTTCTCCCTCCGTCCCAATCAGCATGAGATGAAGAGGCTTGCTACTACTGGTTAGTACTTGAACGAGGATGAATTCATTCTCGTCCGTAGAGCGTGGGATCTTGATCACGTTGGTTTCCATGATCGCATGCACACAATGAAAGTCTACTCGGGGTGTTGTTTGGCACCAAATTAGGTTCAATTTTTTCTATGATTAAAGAAGGATTGTGAGCTCCACGACCAGAGAAGATGCGTTGTTTTGATGCCAACTTTGTACCCGCTAACACGCGAAATTACACGCGGATAATAATTATATGTAATTAGTAAAGGTCGCTAGATTAATTATGTGCATACATGTACATGTGCCTTTGCTGCTTTGCGAGATGCACAAGTAGATGAGATGTACCAGTGCGAGTAGGCCTTTTAAGACATCTTCCATTTTTACATCTTTCAAACTTCAAACTGGGTTATCTCTCGGTTTACACCACCACCGCCACCACCACAATTTCTCATCTCACAACCGTACGGTGGCACCGCACCCTACACAACAATGAATGTAAAGAATGAAGAGCACCTCGAAGCCAACAACTATCTTATCTCTCATCTTTCTATCCCTCGCAGATTTCCCTTGAGGCCTACCTATAACCTAGAGTCGCTCTCCATCTTCCTTGCCCAGTTCATGTTCGACGATCTAATTCTGCAGACCTACGATGATACAATTATTGGGAGATGTTTGAGTCGAAGACGTCTTAAGTTTGCTCTTCGTCCAGACGGAGGATACTTAGGGTTGGCTATATGCAGATTTTTTATCGTAGAGAAATTTACCTTTGCCTGGGAATGTCTTGCGAGCCCGAAACTTTAGAAGTAAACTTCTTTTCCAGAGGCAAAAGAGAGAGCCCAACTTGGACCAAACCATAGGCTGCTGGTATTTACAGTGTCAAAGTAAAGCCACAAAAATGAAGTCTACGTTTCGTCAATACAAATACAGCGTGGCTGGAGCTAGAACTTCTCCACTGCCAACCTGATCAGTGACATCTCATCTCTGACACCCGACCGGATACTGTTTGCGTTTGTGCGGATGAAAACGGCGTGTTTCCGACATCACATCGCTGTCGTCACATCTGTTCCCGGAATCGAAATCCGTCGAGGATCCTGAACAAAGGTGGATGAGGTTTCCGCGTGCGAGTGGTCAAGTAGCTCCACTCGGCAGTTGACGCAGACCCCTCAACGCTAGTAACCCACGCAGATGGCCATTGCATGTGTGACAGATCAACTATATGAAGCAATCGGCATTTATATAAGTGATGGTAAGTTTATAAATTAACTATAACGAGGAAGTATCTGTGAAGCAGAAGGGCTAACTATATGTAATGAGCGTCTCTCTAAGACTATACTCTAGCATGTAACCATAGCTTAGGGTTAGCCAACAATAGCAGTGTTGCATTCCTTCCCTAGATGTTTCATGCCCCAACTAAGGCTCCTGCATGATTCATCCATCGGGTTTCAGCGGTGCCTCTTGCATGAGTCGATATCACGGCAATCCTCCTGAATGTTAGAGCATGAGTAGCGAGCTGTCTATGGTGGCCATTGTAGGCTACAGGACTCTTCGGCTTACAAGCCGTCACAGCATGGATAATTAGCGTCTAGTTCGAAACGGCTCGTGATGAGTACAATCAAACTGAGGAATCAGAATCTGTTCTGATTTTCAACAAAGGAAGGAAACTAAAGGCCGCTATTAATCTAGATATAAGTATGGTCTTATGCTCAGATCCTGTGGTTGGTAAGGGGTTGTAATTAGATCGGGTCCCATGACAGCGTCATTGAGAGCCCATACACCTACCCATTAATAGTAGGGTCTAGCTAAATCGCATTAAACTACGTTTCATTCTTTCCTGATTCTAAATGATACTAAACTGAGTTGGTAACAATAACTTCTCTACCATCGTCACTAATCGTAGTCGCATCTTGTACTTCATCATCCTCTACCCCCGAGCACAAAGAGTAGCAGTGATAACATCTGGCCCCTCAAGATACCCGTTTCTCCATCTTGTGGAAAGAGCCATTGCAGATGATCGTCCACTCGTCGTTTCAGGCTCCGAAGTGTCTCCCCACGCCCCTAATCTCGCAAGACCAAGAGCGGTGGTAGAACGAGGTCCTCGTCGATGAAGAAGTGCTCTTGACGCGCCACGGTCCGTCTCCCCTTCAATTGTTCTCTTCCTCGTTGGGACTCTCGTTGGTCTTGTGGTGGGATCAATCGACGATGGTAAACACCAGAGCACGTCCGAAAGTCAAATTCACTGCATTATTTTCATCTGTCGAAAGAATTGAGAAAGAATGCCCTCCCGCATGTACATACACATTTTCGCTGCCTGCCTAGAGCCTGCTTGCAACTATTATTGCTGCCATCTCCAACCTCGCGATTACTGGTGTTGTTGAATATGGATTCCAGCCATTTTAATATCATATCCA
>JAKRRZ010000420.1:0-21320 GCA_022627015.2 Podosphaera aphanis | reverse complement strand
TATTTATTATCAGTTTATCATCAATTCTTCTATTTGCAATCATTGAGATATCTTACGTTATCGGTCTAATCGCCGACACTGATTCCGCATTATATACAACCCAAATTATACCCTATAATTTCAACACGACTGCAGCATAAATTTTAACAGTTATACCTGATCCCTCGATTCTTAATCCTATGGTCCGATAATGGCGGCGAAATGAGGAAGTTGTGTGCCTTGCTCATAGTAGGGCGCACAGTCGGCAGTGCGCCGCTCGAACTGGCTGTATTCCTTTCCAACACGAAGCCGCGCTTTCAGTCTTACGATGTCACACTGCTTGTGTTGAGTTAGGACATGACTAAATAAGGTGTAAAGGGTGTTTGGCATCAGGCCATGCTCAAAGTCGTTGCCCTCATCTCTGAATTTTATCTTCGTTATATTCTCATGAGTCCTATTTTTATTTACAGGGATCAGAGTTATGTAAAATATGTATAATTAGATAAAATCTATTTTTGTCACAAATTTATTAGCAGATCGAAATAACCTGGCAGAATAACTCTTACATGGGGGGAGATGTCCCATATCCAAAAGGGGAGACTGCGTGTATCACGACTCCAACTATTGTACGTCGTTTGGACAGCAACCACAAAAAGACAGCAGACGGTTTCTGTTCCACAAAGAGGACACTTTTCAACGGCTGACAGAGTCAAGAAGAGAGAAGGGGAGAGACGCAGCTTTCCATGCCGAAATAGATGAAGAATTATAAAATATTTCAGAAGCACTTGCACCTGAGTTACAGATAGGTAACGTCAAGGGAGGAAGGTTGTGAAGGCATAGGAAAATTATAGGTCGGTGATACGTAACAAATTTTGAACAGGCGGATTACTAATTAGCATAATTAATCGAAATTGTGCATGCCGCGGATAACTGTGGGTTTAGCTTCTATGAGATTGATCACATGTGATCTTTTCTGTAAACACCATGTCTTGTTTTGGTACGACGTCAAGAGTGACTCGTTTGTTGCCGTTGATTTCATGTATCGATCCATGAGATGAATATTTTTTCCCTCAGGGTCCGTGGTGCCGATCCACGGACGCCGACTAAACCAACCCGTCCGTTCTCGCACGGGATTCCTCGGCCCATGCCGCGTCGACGCTGCTCCGGGCTGCGAACGCGGGATCCGACAACCTACGACTACGGTCCGCGCGCATCCGCCGCTGCAGGCACACAGCGACTCGGAGCCGTATCAAGCGCCACGATCTGTAGTCGTGATTGTGCACGTGTACGGTTCATGAGGTTTCCGCATGGGCTTTCTCACTGTGCTGCTTTCACGTCAATACGTTATAAAGCTTTTTCCGCCAGAGAGGTCGTGGTAGGCTCAACACTTGCTACTCTTGGTAAGTGGTGCGGAGTATGCTAGGGCGTCATGATTTTCAATCGAGATGCACATGCAGCCCGCTTCCTTACCTCAACTTGCAGGTGTCTACTACTAAATGTAACTCGCCATCGTCGAAGTCCGAGTGAGTTCAACTAGTGGTCAGCGAGTGTAGATAATTTTTTCATCATCGTAGCAGACATAAACTAATGATTCAAAGTATGCTCGACTTGCGGTGATGTACTTCATTCGACTTAGTGGAGTCTTACTGTGAAATCTAATTGACTCTATTATAAAAGACGGCTATCAGAGGTGATCTATATCAGCTGTCAGAATTCAATCAAATCAATATCGTCGGAGATATCGTTCGTATAGTGATCTACCATATCGTTCGGCGTCTCAACACTCGTCTCGATATCACCAGTCGCGAAATCATTAGTTTTTGTCTCCTCATCATCCATCTCGAAATCGCCAGTCCAGATATTACCAGTCTTGGTATTACCGGATTCGCTTGAGTTTTGCTCAACACTTTGTTCGACACTTTGTCCCCTTTCTTTTTCTATAGCCTGCAAGCATTTTACTGCTTCTGTTGCAGCACGTGTTTCTAACTCCAACCTGCTCAATCCGTTTTCTACAGTCACCACTAGCTTTCCCCCGATAAGAACCGAGCAAGATAGCTCGGTCTTATCTACCACATACTCAACCTTCTTCTCTACCGCCAACTTGCCCAACTTAATTTTTGGGTGCTCTGCATCTACATTTTCTGTGACCATACGCCGCAACAATCTCAAGATACCCATACGTTCCACGACACCCTCAACGACTGCCAAACTTCCGGAATCTATCCATACAGCTCCAAGCAGCGCCTCCACTAAGTCAGAGAAGAACTTCTCTGCTTTTAAGCTACAAAGCGCTGTCCATGGATAGCAAGTCCCATTGCTGATAGCACTTTGAATTTCTTCGCGATTTTCACGATAGCATTGCTCTGTTATTTTTTGCGCATTTGAAATGCCTGGACTGTTATGTCGAAGAAAGCAATACAAAGGCACTTTTTCGAAGTGACTCTTACGTCTATACGAAGACTGCTCCGAGGTAGCGTCAATATCGATGACCTCGCGTTCATGGTGTAGCTCCATGGAAATGACGGCAAGGAGATCAGCGTTGACGAGCGCTGTCCGCAATTCGTGCATGCGCATGTGTGGAAGATTGTAAGTGTACATGTTCTGGACTACAATGTGATCAAGGATAGAGTCACCGATAAATTCAAGTCGTTCCAGTGAGTAGGTTCCTGATGGATAACTTGCATGAGTCAAGGCTTCAACTAATAGAGATGCTTTCTTAAAAGTATATCCAAGAATAGTTTGAATCGGTTTAATACCATCTGGAATTATAGTAGTGGTGCTAGCTTGTTCGTAGATCAAATTTCGACAGCTTTCAAGTGGTTCCCATTTGATTTCAGGAAGGAAAATTCGAAGGCAAGAAAGTGCTTTTGGAAGTCCACCTTCAAGCATGGCAGCCCCAACTAAGCTTTCAACAACATCTGCAAGTACTTTCGTAGACATTTCCCTTTCCATGTCTTGGGAGTAATGAAGGACTTTGTTAACGTATTGCGGATGCCACTTTTTATCCGCGAATTTATCAGTTATAATGTATCGGTCGAGACCGCGTTCAACAGCGGCTCGTGCAAGTCTAGAGTTCGCGACAAGGTGATCCTTACGAAGCGAGAGGTTACCTTCGTGCCACCTAGAAAAAATTTACATCAGAACATTGATCCTGGATAGTGCGTCCTAATTCTTTAGGGACCATATAAGTTAAAAATGTGAATCCTGAAATATCACTTACATTGGATTTGCTGCCATTATTTCCATAGCCGCACAAAACTTTAAGATAGAATCACCAAGAAACTCGAGCCGCTGGTAATTGAAAGGTTCACCAGCGCTGCCGGCACAGATGGCCATCAACACCAAAGATGGATCAGAATATTTGACTTCACGCAGAAAACCATTACAGAGATTTTCTGCGATAAGATATTGCTCAATTTTATGCATTATACTCGGTATCATTAGACTGAATTGATAGTATTTAAATGGAATTACGTCCATACGACAGCGATTTAAAGGAATGACGGTAAAGTACGGTTTAGTAGAGACAGGCAGTAGATCTGGTGCAGGACGATTCAAAAAATCTCGTCGACGAGTGAGGCGTTTAAGAGAAAGATATGCAACGTCTTCCGGAGAATGTTTAAATTCTACTGATGGCTTTTGGACATCCCTAAGGTCTGGTTTTTGTGGCAACAATTCTCTAAGAACGTATGGAGTATCCTGATGATCGCGAATAAGTCTGGGGATATCTGAGGAGCAGACATCTTCAGGTACCGCTTGACGTTGTTTCAACTGTGAATTTAAATCTGGGTGCTCTGTCTTAAATTTAATGACATGCTCGGAACCCTTTTGTACATTGGGTAAGATGCGAGCAGCGTTCAGGAGTGCTTCTGTGTCTTCATTTATTTGTGCCCAGGTTTCGGGATTTATTGATTTCTGGGTCCAAGATGAACCTATTGAAATTGTTATTTCTGTGTTTGAGTCCCAATAAATTTTGAATGAAGGCATTTTCGTGATTGGAATAGGCATAAATAAGTCAAGGTTTAACCCGTTAAGTGAGATCGTTGATTGAAAAGCAGTGCCTGGATTTTTGTCCCAGATTTTGGCAAGGAATAACCACGGGTTTATTATCTGTTTGACATTGATGATAGAAGGCCGAACTTCAACACCCGATTTAAATTCATCATCAAGAGACAAATGTCGCAGGACAGGTAGAAGGTTATCAGAGATAAGCCCTACGTTATAGAGTTTTACATAAGCTTCGAATGCAGCATCTTTCATGGAATTTTTTTCATTCTTCCATAACCTCAAGCTATCAGTGGTTCGAACAGACTCATTTACTGATGTTGGTAGAATGACTCTTCCGCGAAATAAACCTTTTGAAGCATCGTCTTTGGAGATGATGAAATCGGGACGAGTGTCAACGTACTTATCTGCCGGAAGAGTGGCGCAGAAGTGGTACAGATGTGATACGGCATTGTCCAGGTCGAGAATTGCCCCAGTCTTCTCGACACGGAAGATTCTTCTGTGCTTGGAAGCTTCCGTCTCTTCTGACTCTTCAATCTTGGTCAACTCGCCTAATTCGCGAGTTTGATCCTCGTAAAAAGCTTTCATTTCTACCTCAAGCTCCTTGAACCTTTTCAGGTCATCGCTCTCTGAGTCAACGAGAAGGATTAATTTTGATTCTTGTTGCCTAGCACGACCTCGCCGCTGCACGAACGATTTAAGATTTGGTGGTTTTTGAAAACATAAGACAATATTGCAAGAAGGTGCATCTATGCCTTCCTCTAATACACTTGTGCCGATTAACAAATTAGTTTTACCGGACCTAAAATCGGGTAGGGCATCCTTTTGCGACTTAACGTCAACAAGGTCAAACATGTTGCTTCGCATTGATTGCGATGAGTAACCAACAATTGATCCTACCTTAAATCGATTACACGTAAGAGGATGGATTCGAAGTAGGTGCGCTAGAGTTGTGACTACTGCTCTTTCTTGAACAAATACGATACCTGAAAAGTTATTTGACTGTTCCATGAGGACGTTTATCATTTTAGCGACTTTGTCCGAGACGAGGGGCATATTTCCAGAGCCAAGAAACTGAACAGACGGAATAACCTCAATTCTCTGCAGTAAAGTTTTAAAATATCTCTTTTCAAGGTCTTCAAGGCTCTCATCCCATAAATGATTGGTTTCGGAAGGCCTAGCTTCCTTAGAAATTACTCCGGAAACTGATGAATAATTAGCTAGCTAAACAATGAAATCAACAGCTAAAAAGTGATTGTCCGCATTTTAATTTGTTTATCAGGTTTATCAACGGTCAAGTTGGAGTTTGATAACTTACTGTAGTAGTTCGCTGCCCACGGTCCAAGTTCCGCCAAAATCGTATCAGCAGCAAAATAAAAAGCTTTGATCTGATCATAGCACCATGTCTTTCTATTAAGCAATAGTTTTTCAAATCTTTGTTGGCTGCGAAAGTCCGTCTGATCGATTAGACTTAGGTAGTACGGATCTTCCTCAATTTTAAAGTCTATATATAATTTCAGGAGGCTTTTTAGTGTATTTGGACACTCAAGATTAAGTACAGTGGGAGTAAAATGAACATCTATAAGAGAAGGCAGCTTGACTCTGTTTCTTAAATCTGACCGAGTTTTCGTTGGTGTTCGGCTTAAGGAATCCAGTGTTTGCTCAATTTTAATCAATGAGCTTATTTTCGAGCCCATGACTGGGCTGGCTGAAAGCCCAAGGATATGGGGAACTTGAAGACCTTTCATTTTTCGCGGATGATAAAATAAATCCATTGTTTTTGCACCAGGATGCCTTCCTACGCAGTTATGGGCTTCTTTGTGATTAGTTTTTTTGTTTTAGAAATAGCAATTGAATTCACCTTCGTCAAAGACTATTAGAGCAACTGACTCAAGCTGCACAAACCCGTGAGTAAGAGCATCTAAAAGGATTTGATATGTTGAGACAACGACTGATACTCCGTTCAGAATGTCATCCCACTGACTTTGCTCAGTCCAACGATCGACATTATCGGCACCAGAAAGGAATTTGACCCGGGCAAATGTAATCTGCGATTGGATATATTCATACTGTTGTCCACACAAAGAAACCGTCGGGGCGAGAAACCAAATTAGCTGAATATCATTAGCGATCAACCATATTCATCTTACAAAGAGTAATACGAACCTTTGGCTGAGACATACATTCTAGCTCATACTTGATCCTCATTACAGCTCTAGAGGAAAATTAGTGTTGCTACTCTCAATAATTTTATGTGTGGACTGTGTGTTTTAGAAATGGACTTCTTTGGCATACCGAGTCCAAAGAACGTCTGAATTTAAATGGAATACTGGCTTACACATGGGTTTTACCAGAGCCTGTGTCCATCTTCCAAGCCTAAGGTTATTTTTGAAAAGAGATACACAAGGTCGAGAACGTACAGCAACGATGATATTGCGTTTTAAGCTTTCCTCATACATCTCAATTTGATAGGATCTTGGAGTAATCTCTGGAGTGCATGGTTTAACGCCTGAAGATGTTGATTGATTCGCGTGAACAGACTCTCTTAACGGGACCTCCTCTTCCTGTCCTTTCTTTTCGCCTGTCATCTTGACGCAGCTGGACAATGATGATGAGATGGAATATCTGGGTAAACTTTTGACTGCGGCCTCATTTGGTGATCCCGCTCGTTTATTATTAGCGAAACTCATGGTTGAAGGGCCCGTAATAGATGGCGTTAATCTTCGCATGGGTAGATTGGCTCGTCGTACATGAGCTTAAGTATCCTGCTCACATATCAGTGAATTTTCTTTTTAGATTTGTTCGACGGCTACTTTTCTAACCGTTTTGAGATCATCATATGCCGCTGAGTGTATCTTCTTTGTGTTGCAGGTAATAAAGGATATGCAGTCAGATGTAGGTGTTCGTGGATTGCATGTCCATATACATGGGCATGCTTCTTCTAGATGTACCGGCCGGTAAAGTAATCAATCAATGTTTTAGAGCTGATTCTTTAAGCGGTAGATGGGCCAATTAAACACACCGTGAGCTAACAATTGCCTCAGGGCACACGAAAAACCCACTCCCTACTTGCACATGTACATGTGATTGTTCAGGACTCAAAGTTTATTAGCCAGCCAGCCAGCCAGCCAGCCAAACTTTTCCATTTACGCAAACTCTTTTCCTCACATACAGCACAGCTGGTTAGTTGGTCTCTTCCTATTATTTCTACAAATCTGAGGGATCTTCACGAGCGAGACAACCAACGTGCTGAGGATGCAGATTCCATTCGGTGTATAAGAAGATCAAAGTCTTGTTACAAGTGACAAGGAATAGGCGTAGAATATTCAACAATAATTTAACTCATGGTCATAGAAACGCGCATTGCTAGTACCAATATTTTTGGTAGATGAAAAACCGAGTAGAGCGGATATGGGGGGGTACGTGTAATGCCATATATTTGTAACTAATTCTATTCGAGAAGCATTGGAACTGATTATTATTTTTTTTTTTTTGATTTCTTATACCCGATCTGGCGCCTTTTGGCCCACGCAGGTGTCGACTTCGGTTAGATACAATGAAGATATAGTCGTGATGAACATCATGCCTCGGATATCATTTGCAAGAATCACTACGGTTGTGGCAGGCGGCTTTTTCTTCACCCCTACCGAACTATACCATCCGTGAAACTCACTCAAGGGAAACCCCTCAAAAAACCTTGAGTTATCCAGACATGCCACCACCATCATCGTAGCTTCCCTCAGTAAGGTAAGGTCTGCTGGAGTCGAACCAGCGATCTTCTGTCTCGAGTAAAGTAGATGTTCAGGCTACCCAAACCCTACTTGGAAGACCGGCCTGGATGGTATACCACTACACCATCCGACCCGGAACTGATTATTAATTTGACATTTACCACCATCAATTTCTCGCCTCCACTCAAATCCTCGGAATGTTAAGGCACGTATGGACAAAGATAAATTCAATCGACGACGAGACCTCGTGACCAGATCTTAATACGAAATCTTTGTATGTCTTTTTATTACGAGTACTATTATGCCTTTTCACTGAATTCTGAAAACTCATGTTTAAAGACTATGAGATTTGACCAACTGTTTGTTGCCTTCTCATGGCAAAGCTTATATATGGGTTCTCTAAAATCGACTGAACGACATGGTAGCATGTGATGATATATTATGATGGGGCAAGAGAAATAATACTATGATCTTCACATCATGCCACCGAACAGCAAAATTAATCATGAAAAATGCCAAAGGCAAAGGCAAAGCCCGAGGCACTGTGAACCAACGCTAAAGCAATAGGATTAGTGAACAGTGCCGAGGGCTAAGTCTTAGGCAACTCGAAATAATACTTGATCCAGTGGTTGTGTGACTGCCGTGAGCATCTATTATCATAATGCATTGAATCCCTCTACAGAGTCAGTCTCTGGGATAAAATTGTCTTTATGCCGATGAATTGCAGTATAATTGAAAGTCCATCCTCCATTTCCAGATGTCATACGCCACGGGTTGCTGCACCTTAAAATTATCGAATGGTCTGATTTTCTCGATAATCGAACCTTACTCCCGCAGGCAGGGAGGTATGACATAGGCCCGCCTTTTATCTGAGCTAGCAAGAGCAATGCCGTGTTCTTCCAAATTCCAGACTGAGTTTGAAGCCTGCGAAACCGCGTGGAGAACTTGGAAATTATATCTTGCTGAGCTCCATCAATTTGTGAGGCTGCGATGCTCCCACCTTGCCAGACAGAAATTTGTGGGATCTACTGCATAAAAATGCGATTGCCCTTTTCCCCCAGTGGCATATGATCAGAATGCTACCTTAGGATTCGAACTGCCATTTTCAGACGCGAGCGTGAGATCGCAATTTCCTTCGGCGGTTAGTCTGAGTATCTACAAGTATTTGGCAAAACACATTACTCTATTCTTCCTGCCAATTAGATGACATCTACCTCTGTTCCTGAGTGTGTCATTGATTTTTCCCGCCTCGTTGGCGATACCTGAGCGTGGGCTCATGAATGCCATACAAATTAGAAGCAGCTCGAATCGACAATTTTTATCAGATTCTACATTCTGAAGAGCAGCTTTGTATTCAATTCATGTTAATATGTTTTAATTGGATCGAGATAGCGTTATACTGAGCGAAAGATGACTTGGAAGTACTCTAGCTTCATGGGAAAAATATAGAAAAAACTGACAGCAATAGGACCCTAGGCACAAAGATCATCTGGTATGTTCAGATGATAAACAGCCCTCATGTCAGTTTAGCATATTAAGTATGACTTATCATTAGTGACTCTAAATCGAAATAGATTCTTGAAATCAACACATAAATCCCCAACGCCCCGGTATTATAAAAAACAGCGTACAAAATAGTACATTTTTTATTGAGAGAGATTATTATAAATGGTGTTTGCTTACGAAGATTCCCAATAATTCTTCCTTCTCATATCAGCAATTTCAAAATATGGCTAAAATCAATAAATCAATCGGATTCATGCTTACTTCTCCTTAAGGTCTTACTCACTCATCCCGATCGGCTGCTACTGGTACTGGAGGCAAATTCAACACGGCTTGTAGGGTAAATGCCACCATTTCCCCAAAAACCGTTTGTCGTACCATTTTAGCCATCCCAGGTCCCTCGTCACCAGCATACTCGGGAATAGAGAAGTAGTACTTGACAACTTTAAAATTGTCTTTAGGGACCTTTAGAAATATGGTCAACTCCCCTGTGCTGACACAACCATAAAGAGCTTTCTCTTTCTTCATATAAGCGCACACTTGTTAAATAGTGGCTAAAACAGTCTTCTGGCGGCCTTTCTCCATTCTAATTTCCACGGATCTCTTGACCAAATTTTCGAGGACTCACCGATATTCCTCAAGCAACAACTTGTGTGGTGCCTTATACTCCGTTATGTGAGCACATTTTCCAAGATTTGTTCCTGATTCATCAAATTGTTACTTAAAGGTCCCTTTGTCGAACATGCGCATGATATCTGTTCGAGGATGAGAAGACCGAATGTTTTTGCTCGGCTCTTCAATAGGTTTGGCGGTGCTAGTGTGGCCCCCAAACAGAATATAGCTGGTCAACCCAAGCTCCTCCCGAAGAATCTCATCTCGATTCAAGGCGTCCATGATAAAGAGCACGTGTTTATCCACGTTACCTTTCATGTAACTGACCAATAACGCTTCTGAAGCAATCGCTCCTTGGACTCTGAGTAGGTCCGGATTAACGATGGGCATCAGCTTAACTTTCGGATCATAAGTCGGCCGCTGATGAAACTCAGATCTCGATCCGAAAATTTAGTCCGAGATCAGATACCATCCTGCCGTTCCCGCAAATCAGTCCATTCTAAATGTTCAAAGGACTGTTTTTTTCCTCCTTGTTTTTGGCTTCGCAATGCCTTTGCCCATGCCCTCACTCTTATCTTTGTCGCTGCCACACGTACTTTCGTCTTTCAAAGTTCCTGCTTTTCCCGAAGTCGCCAACCTTTTTATGTTCTGTATTCGCATCTTTGAATTAATCCGAACAATGTGTAGGAAGTCAACCAAGTTTGTAAGGGCACTTTGGCCTTGCTCTGGCTCCTGATTGTATTCCTCTCGCTTGCCTTATTCCGCTACTTTTACTCGACTTTGAACTTGTCAGAATATAATTTCATCCTTGTCAAGATTACATTCTATTTATTATTAGAATGTTACGCTGCGCCAAACACATCGTCCTCATCATACATTCATACATATAGATATCTGTTACATGGCCTCACCTTCCGCCACCTTCAGATCTGATACGACAACTGTATTACTATCATCAGTGGCAAATTTTTTGTATCAATCGCTATATTTGGCTCAGGGCATAGGAACATGTTTTCCATATGTAATACACACACACATACGAGACAGCCTAAAAGGGACCGAGAATCAGAACTCGCAACACATCAGATATTCTTGCATCGCATCGCATCGGATCACATCACATCACAATATATGAGAGCATCTCAAGGAGCACCTTCAAGATCATAGACTTTCCACCTTCATATCATCAAATCTATACAACCTCTCTTTTTATCATATCTTACATTTATCACAATTCTGTCTGATAGGATTATCGTCTTATGACTACATTCTTCTTATGATTCATCCCTCGTGACTCCATTGCCTTCATATTCCTCAGAACCTAAGTTCTGACAGAACTCTTTCAAGCCCCAGCGTTATTATCCGTTCTTATAGTTGTTCTACTTCCTGATCATCTTCTTCAACTTGCTCGGCCAGACCTGGTACTTCATGATTTAAACTTTTGGTCGCTCTTTGCTCTGTATTTCCTGTCTTGTCACTAGTTGATGTTTCCTGTGAAATTTTGAATTATGAATCTATGTTACTAGTAAGACCAAATGTGTTGGATGCATTTAATAATAGTGGTAACAAACTTATATCAAAAATCAAATGACTATAATTTGTGAGTGTAGATTGATTTGTTCAACATCAACTTGAGTGATAGATTAATACGATTATAGATACATGTATAGCCTAAAATTTGTATCCCATCCTACGAGGTAACGCTGGCTCTATAAATACGCGTGCCAAGTACAACCAGCGTTGACTAAATAACAGGGGAAATCCAGAGCTAAACTGTTTGATAAGTTCAGCAGTCAAATTCTAAATGAGAATTAGTTCAGATCAGACGTGTAGCATGCTAAATTTGATAAGTAACTCAATTACTGGCTTGGGCCCGTTGGGCCATATTTGGAGAATCATGTTTCTGGGCTAATATTTGTGAATTGGGTATTAATTACACGCAATCACGAGTTGTCTGGTGTTGTAAGCGCATGTATCAAATCGTCGGAATTGATTGGTCCTGGTAGGATCTTCGCGCATACTTTGCCATGGGCATTAATAGCGTGCGTGTACTCTTCTGGAGTGCTGAGAGTGAAAGGGCAACCCATCAACAATTAACACGATGCGAAAACCTGAAGTCGTTTGAATGCATTTTTTATTCCGGAGGTAAGATTGTAATGATACGGGCCTTAGAGCTTGGAGTCGACTAAAGCACTGAAGACGTTTCAAGTAAAGTTATTAGTCTTTTCAATGGAGCTTTTGAGGAGTTTTACAGTTAAGCCAGGGAGAAGTAGACGTGTTTGCATGAAGTAAAGGTCTCGGAAGCGATTTGGTCGAGATAGCAGACCAAAACTCTAACTATTTCCATATACCTGTACTAGATCTAATGATGTTGTTGCTTGTCAAAAAGAAGGCTGCCTGACGTGCTTTGCGTGGCGAAGTTTCTGCTGCCTACTAGTTGAATGGGTGACGAAGTCGACCGAAACTCGCGTGAATGAATGGGGATCCAGGAGAGAAAGACGGCGACTCTTCTTGGCTATTCCAGATATGCGAACATACTGGACGTTCACAGTCGGCACCGCGTGAAGCTGAAGTGTTACCAGCCATTTTTTCCCTATTTAGATTAGCGTCGTGCCGGTTAGCTCAACCTATAATAGCTACCCGATGCGCCAGTGCCCCGTAGGACCTGGCCTCTACTCATAGATCCAGGCCTCTCTGCCTAAAACAAATATATGGAGTGCTCCCTTCCACTGGGTCTCTGAATGGTTTACTTGTAGACTGATACCTGTCTAGAATATTGTAGGGGATACCCTATAACAGGATTAAGTTGAATGAAGAGGTGAAGGGTACACCTTATAACATAAGAAAAAGAAAAAGATAGTAAAATAGAAAATTATGAAAATAGTAGACTGATAGAACACTGATAGAAGAGTTTTTTATGTCAACGGGGCATACTAGCGGCGGAGCAGTATTTCATCAAAAAAGGAGGTAGTCTGAAGCCAGTTGTTGAAAGATTTTGCTCCCTCCACTGTACCTAACACCCATCGGATTCCGGGGCTCGGGTGTCGAGGTCCGCCCTTTAAGCGAGCGCGGTTTGGTTACCAGCCATTTATTTATTTATTTTTACAGGTCTACCGGGCAATATCAAAGACTACAGCTCCATCCCTGGGGGGACATGGTGACTATTATATTCTACATTCTTTTCCACCCTATGGGAGGCTATCAAGCCTATACACAAACTAGATAAGTTACTGTGAGCGCTGTGCAGCATATCCCTCACAAAGGTTGATTAATTGGCACGGATTGGGCAGATTTCTGACAGAAACCTACTCCTCTCCAATATAATAGAAAAACGCTTAGCACCACGGGAGGTGCCGAGGAGAAAAGCTAGTGTGCCCAAGCTTTGACGGTGACCATTGGAGGCCAATCTTTTTCGAACGAGAGGGCAAAAAACTAAATGGGTGACTGACTTGTTACCTCCACAAGAGCAAGTCAGGAGGGCATCTCCATGTTGGAACCTATTGTGGTACGCACGGAAATCGCCATGTCCGGTTCAGCATTGAATGAGATACCCAAGATTCCGGCGGGGGAGTTACCAGCCATTGAAAATGTGGTAAAATAAGTGGTGTAGCTAAAATCACGTGGAATATTCCAAAGAGGGGTGTTCCGACTTGGCTTTGGCTCATCCCTATCAAAACACCACACCCATCTAATCCTCTCTGGAAACTAACAATTATCTTGTCAAAACGGCTACTCATGAAGAATCTTTTCAATTTGCTCTTGAAAATTTGAATTCTAGGTTTTATCCAAGCCCCAGAGCTGCTTCGAGGGCTTTCAATATACCTAGATCGATCGACTTTACGAGCTCGAATGCCAGACTCACAAAGTCGCACAATTGCGCATCGGAATCAGTAGCGATGATAAATTGACGAAGAGGAATCTCTTACTAAGTGAATCCCCGATAAAGATTCCTGCGCGTACCCCCCTAGCCATGTCAGGGTTCATGAAATGGCCCCTCTAATTCTCCAAGCTAATGGAGACAATGGTCCCCTTGGAAAGAATTGGATGACTAGTTTCTTACAACATCAAACAAATGTTCATACTGTTGTCGGGAGATCTATCGAAGCTGTAAGAGCTACGGCAGGTAATCAGGAGACGATTCCCGCATTCTTTGAAGTATGTAGTCAAATTGTACGTTGGCTTAATGTAAAAACCGAGAATACATGGGATATGGCCGAGACTGGCCTTGCCTTTGGAATTTGTAGTAATTCTGGAGGACTCTCGTCTACATTAAAGCACAAAGCATATGTAAAATCTCCAAATACTCGGGAATGGGTTTCAATAATTGAGACTACATCAGCGTCTGAGCGACGGCTCCGCCCAGCAGTGATACTCAAGGGATAAAGCCTCTAAACTTATTGGATCCCTCTCCAATCACTTCCTGATTGGCTGTAAACTTAAATGACTGGACATCTAACAGTGTCGGTCTGGCCTGACTTCGTCAAATTTTCATACCAGAGTCGATCCCAACTCAGGATGATTATCCAAGGGCAAGGGCAGGGCTAATCAATCCACCTCACAGCAAACAACGAACCTCACGCTATCCTTGAATAGTGATCAGCTAGAGCGGCTTTTAGCAATAATTGACACGAGCGACGTCAATTATGGAAAGACTTCGCGACGTTACTCACTCATAGACAAGAAAAAAGTGTCAGGGTGGCCAGAATGGGACGGTTCCAGAGAGATGTACCCGACATATATAATTCAGCTCACAAGGAAAATTGAAGCTGACTGGGACCTGCTGGGAGGCTCCAAAGCGGTGTGCATGGGCATGATGAACACCATCCCCAAGAATCTCCGAAGTCGTGTTTCTCACTGGTACACAACAGGAGGACCAGACAACAATTGGGACTATGAACTTTACATAGACCATTCTAATGACAATTTCGAAGACAAAACGTCGGTCCGGACAGCTAATGAGAAATCATCAAGGATGATGCAAGGAAAAAATCAGACCTTCGCCTCGTATCTCAATGATTTTGAGCACATGCTAACGCAAGCGAGAGGTATCAACTGGGAAGGTTATTTGAAGATAAATGGCCTCAATCTCGGTTTAAACGAGAGTCTAACAAAGCTATTGATGCCTTGTATTCCTTCGGAGGCTAACTACATTCCTTTTGTTCGACAGGTGCGAAATATGGCTAGTAAGATAGAATCATAGGAGGATTATGTACCCAAGCATGGTCCCAAACAAACGAAGATATGGTACATTGGCAGGCTGGGTGTCGTACCTCATAATCCGACCTCAGTTACCAAGTACCAGCACATATACCATCACAAGACAGAGCAACTGCTGTAGATGCGGATGCGGATGGCGATACCCCAACGCCAGGGGTAAGTGGACTGAGCACTTCTCAGCTTGCGGCAATAATATGTGCTGTCAACTCAAAAACAGTGAAAAAAATAAAGCTATCAAGAATAAGCCACCTGCTCCGTGGAAGACACCAGAAGAGATTGCTGCCCTTCGTGTCGCGGGTAAATGCACTCGCTGTGAAGAGAAGAGCCACTACTTCAAGAAGTGTCCTAATTTTACATCGGCCAAGAGACCTGCCGATTTGAATGCGGTCTTCACTAAAGGACCAAAGAATTCTAAGTCCAGATCGATAGAATCTGACAAAGAAGACGAAGAATTTGGAAACAATGTCTCGGAAAACGAGTAAACCCTGGGCAAAATCGGGCTCAGGGGGTGAATAAATCTTTGGTTGATGATTTAAGTGTAATTGTAAAGAAGTTGGGTAGTTCTCTGTTTCTATTAGAGATAATGCTCAATAAATTTTATGTTGCTGCTCTAATAGACACGGGATATTTATGCTATGCTACTTTCAATCACTCGCCTGTCAAACGCCACAAGTTACCACAAATATCTATTAAAACCAAGGAATTTCAACTTGCAAAAAAAAGATTCCCAGCGGTGGGTCACAAATAAACTCACTTACGTAGACACAGACATAGATGGCAGGCACGAAAAAATCTATGGGTACGTCATCAAGAATTTAGCTTATGATATGATCTTAGGTGACGCATGGATGAGAGCCAATGCCGTGGTCTATGATGCTCGCCGATCCGTCATTCGTTTTGGATCGAAAGGTGGTCTCATTGTGAGAGCTAAAGGATGGGAAGACCGGATGAGCCAAAACAGTAAAGCAAAGATAAATTATCCCAGTAAAATTAAGAAGTTCTCACCAGGTCCTTGGATCTCAATTCGCGGCAATAGCTCCGAGAGCACGTAGTAGAAAGGATCAAGACACGAAATTATTTGCAGCATCAATGTCCGATGTAAAAAAGGCTCTTGAACCCAAAAGAAAACAGACACCTGAATAAACTAAGGCTAGTTTACTACCAGAAGTTCGTGACAACACACGGTGCTTTGCCGAGGACCGGAACCACGAGCTACCATCTCATCGACCTGGCGTCGACACAAAGATTGAATTGATTAAGGATGAACATGCCAGGGAAAAGGAAATTCTGTTTGGTCACTTGTACGACATGTCATGAGCAGAGTTACCCGTGCTCAGGTTAACTTTGACAGATCATCTTGACCGGAGTTGGATATGGGCTAGCCCTTCAGCCGGCGGAGCCCCAGTCTTGTTTGCAAAGAAACCCGGCGGGGGACAACGATTTTGTGTGGAGTACCGAGCACTCAACTCAATCTCAGGAAAAATAGGTACCCGATCCCTCTGATAAGAGAAACTCTGCGGCAGATAACAAAAGCAACCTGAGTTTCAAAGGTAGATGTACGGGCCGCATTTCATAAGCTAAGAGTGTGTGAGGGAGATAAAAAAACAGTATTTCGCACGCGCTTTGGATCGTTCGAATAGCTAGTTACACCATTTGGCCTGACTGGTGCTCCAAGTGCCTTCCAAAGATATATTAATAGCGTTTTAGGAAATTTTCTGGGTGACATTTGCTCAGCAAATCCTGATGATGTCCTCATTTATACGACTGGAGATGTTGCAGATCATTGGCTCAAAGTGAATATGATCCTTAAGAGGCTCGAACTTGCAGGTCTTAAAATGGACCCCCAAAAAAGTGAACTCGCTGAAAACCAGACAAAATACCTTGGCTTCATCTTATGCCTAGAACAAGGAATCAAGGTCGATCCTGAGAAAGTGAAGCCTCTTGCTCGTTGGCAAGCACCAGTAAGCACGAAAGAGATTCGTAGTTTTATAGGCTTTGCAAATTTCTATAGAGACTTCGTACCTACTTTTGGAGGAATCGCAGCACCTCTATTAAGCTTAACCAAAAAGCATGCTCAATTTCAGTGGGAAGCCCCTCAACGTAGGCATTTGAAGAATTAAAACAGCGCTTCATAAAATCCCCGATCTTAGCCATGTGGGACGATGAAAAGGAGACTGTACACGCAGCAGATAGTTCTGGGTACATACTGGGTGGTTGTTTATCACCAAAGGACGAAAAAGGGCTTCTGAAGCCAATTGCATGCTTATCAAAGGAAATGACCCCGACAGAGGCTAATTATGACATCCATGACGAAGAAATGCTATCCATCATTCGTTGTATGGAGGAGTAGTGGGGTATGCTAATTGGATTAAGTAAACCTTTCACAGTTTTATCGGATCACAGGAATCTCGGGCTTTTCATGACTATACGTACACCTGACGAGCGCCAAATGCGTTGGTTGCAGTTTCTGTCAAACTTCAATTCCATCACAAAATTCAGACCCGAAAAGCAAAGCAGCTAGGCCAGACGCACTATTAAGACGCGAGCAAGATATGCCACAAGGCTCGGACGATTATAGACTTAGAAATAGGGACGCACAGTTGATCCTGGATTCTTGGCTATCAGGCGTTGTTACCAGAAATCGACTCAAGCAAGTCGAGAGAATAAGAACACAAATAATATTCCTGGAGGTTCAAGTATGTTTGAAGAGGAAATTTTTCAACCCCTATGGAATAAAGCATTACTTGAAGATAAGTGTTCTAACTGAGACGATTCATGACTTCATCTTCGTTTTGCAATGATCTGTACTGCAATGAAGTATATCTTTACTAGCACTACTCATAATGGTATTACCAGATTCTATGACGTTCGAGCGCCTTGAACGCCAACTAAACTTTCTTTTAAAATTCTCAGAGTTTCTGTTATACATAATTCTACACTTTTCAATGTAAAATATAGCCATATTGAAACAAATCAAATGATCAGGGGATCGAGTGCATTTATAGAGGTAGAGGCTTGCTCACTAGATAGCAAGAACAGATCTAATCTATACTTTTCATCTCTTCAGATATCTTGGGACAGATATCAGATTTATATATCGCTTCCGTACTCTGTCTTCCAGGCGACTCTTCACTAATACTATTCTTTAAACACTACGTCTTCTCCGCTCATCGCTCATTATCTTCGATAGGTTATGAACCCGGGCTTGCAACTTCTCGTCTCTTTTCCGTAACCATGTCCTGGGCCTCTGCGTCAATCTCTAATAGCAACATCAAAGCCAACCTTCCTATCCTCACTGGTTTGTCCAACATTCGTCGTTGGTACAACACTTACTTTGTGGTACTGCGTGGGGCAGAATACTGGTCGGTTGTGAGTGATGGAGATGAAATGGACACACGATCAGTTCCGAAGGATAAGGATAGTCACCACAGACCCTCCGGACGGCTTTTTAATGTATATATACATTAATTTATTGTGTGGTGTGCCATCCATTATTTTAATGTATATAAGCATTAACTTAATGTATATAAACAATAATTTAATGTATGTAAACATTAATCTAATGTATTTTTTCTGTACACATTATTTTAAAGTATAGAAACGTTAAATTAATGTTTTTTTTCCCGAGGGTCTGTGGTGAGTGTTGATAACTTTGAAGCACGACTCGGGGATTCTGATAGATGAAATGATGCAGCCCATGCTCCTATCTTGACTGGGGTTTCTGAGGAATTGCAAGGTGTTGTCCGTTCCTGCGCTATGGAAAAGGAATCTTCTCTGGCAACCATGAGGAAACTTATTAAATGTTGGGAAGCTATGACTCCACTTTCTGTCGCTTCCAGGATATGAATGTGCAAGATGTGCATGGCCACAGTAAAAGAAGTGACACCACTACACCATTGTACAAGCGCCTTAAGGAATCGACCCTAATGTGATCTTAAATACTCAATCATGTAACTGCCACCAAAACTAGGAACAAAGCATCAGAATAAGAAAAGGGGTTAATGTAACTAACTAACTGTAAATAGATGTGTATATATGGAGTGAAGAACCAATGAACGGAAGGTCACCGGATTCAATAATTACAAGATAGGTAGCTAATTCAAGAGCTGAATCCGAATATCCTATTTTTATTCTGCGTTTCATCTACTCGGTGCTCTGTTGATTATTACTAAGCTCTTAAGTTATTCATAACGACGATCAACAATCTTTATCATCAACATCTGTACTGAAAATATCTACATCCTAATATCCATACAAAGAATAAAATAACAAGAGAATCCAAACCTCATCCCTCACTGAAGAAGCTGAAGAAGCCCCCCTGATCAAAAAAGAGTAGAACAAATAGGCTGGACTGATAAGAAGTGGATGGACTTTCTCTATTTCAATAAGATTGGGCCTACAGATGGCCCATACCCAAGAAATTGGACTACTTGAAAGGTCAGTACTTTAATTTTAGTTCAAAGGTTCAGGGGACGAATCATCCGATCAATATGGCTAAAGAATCTTTACCACCGGCTTGATAATAAAAAAGCCAAGCTGGAAAGTATGTCGAAGGGATACACTAAAGATGTTTTGCACATGCTTGAGCTTCGCGTTTTACGAATAACAGGCGAGGTTCATCACCACAAACAAATGGCCGCTTAACCCCGACCTTAACCTAAAGATGCATATGTGAGATAGAGTGAAGGACTACACACAGTATCATTACTCGACGCTGGATGAGGGAAAACAGTTGTGGGCTTACGACGAACTTTGAGACGTGGTGAAGAAAGCATGGGCTTGGGATAATGCCACGAAGCCGAACAAGGGTCGGATGGTGCAGTGGTACACCGTCCTGGCCGTTCTCCCAAGTAGACTCTGGGCAGCTTGGACATGTGCCCCACTCGAGACAGGAGAAAGCTGGTTCGAACCCAGTCAGACCCGTTAACCACGCTTACTCGCGGTGGTGTTTTTCTCATAGCTCGATGAAAGCATGTTCAGATAACCACGGGTTTTTCCCGCTTTTCCCTGTGGTGGGTATTCACGGAAGAGGTTACATGTCGCAAGACGTTATCCTCGTAGTGGTATCTGCAAATGAAATCTGAGTATGAGTGTTCCAAAAACGTCCAAATGAGTCATTCTATGAGAAATACACCTTCCGTAATCATTCGTGTTACAGCTTCAGGCTGTATACACAAGATTGATTTAAAAAAAACTCCCCATGTATCAGCCGTATTATTCTCTAGGAATCTAAATCTGAGGTAATAGTCCCAATTCCTCTTAAAAGAGGCAGGGACCTTGCTGTCCCCACGAAACTTCGCCAGAACATCCAGGCGAGATTCTTCCTCATTTTTTATCTTTACGGCGCGACACAGGCGTTTTCACCTCTTGACCTGAAGACGTTGGTCTCTGTTTAATCGCTAGGAACCAGTCGTCAAAAAAGGTGGTTGTATCCAATTCATTTTTTGGAAAGAGATAATTAGCCTGTGAAATATTTACAGTGAAAGTCGGTTGTTTGACTTACGCTCACACATCTTGAATTTTAAGGATATTCAAATGTAGTTTTTTATTGAAAATAATGTCGATGGTGATAATAATAATTACAATACAGTCGAACCTGTCTATATGAATACTGGATATATGAATATCCTGCTATATGAATAAACACAAGTCGGTGAATATGGATTATTCATTAAAACCTCCTATATGAATAACTGTCTATGTGAATAAATATTGTTACTAACATATTCATATATACAGTTCGGCTACTCCCATACCGCATAGAATAGAAAATTCAAAATCGTTATATTTGATACATAATAGTCCGAAATTTTGTGACAAGGGATCTAGATTTCACTAAATATCCTCTCCACACATGTATATTCCTCAATTCGCATTTGGTTACTTGATAACTTAGTGATAACAAGCTCGACTAACAATATTTTATTATACAGATTCTTACTTTACAAGTTGTTGAATAAAATGTATGGACACATCTTAAGCCCCTCTCCGCCATACGTCCTCTGATCATTACCTTAGATGCCTCGTCGCACCTCCCTTACAAGTAGTCAGCATCGAGCTATAATCGATTATCAAAAACCACATTCAGGCGTATCGCAGAAAGCCTTGATTCAGTGGGCTGAGGAGGCCTTCGACCTAACAGTGTTACAGACTACGATTTCAAGGTTGCTAGCAGATAGCAAGCGTATTTCACAGCGTGGTCTTGTTGACGGATGCAAGCGTAATCGCGCCGTAAAGTACCCTCTCGTGGAGAAGGCGTTGAAAGAATGGTTC
>JAKRRZ010000419.1:0-21335 GCA_022627015.2 Podosphaera aphanis | reverse complement strand
GAAGGCCCTCATGAGGAAGACCAACTTGCTTCTCTGGAGGACGATGAACCAGAGCCACCCAATATCCCAGAATTCAACACCAAAATTCAGCTACTTATGAACCGCTTCAATACTCAAGCTGACCATGGAAACTTTAAATATGTCGAAAAGTTCATGATAATGATGGCAGGTGTTCTGACTCATTTGGAAGAAATTGAGAAGTTAGAAAACCGCCGCACCATGCCAATGACATGGTCAGCTAAAAAGACCCTTCCGACAATGTATTACAAGATTTATGACTAATCTCCAGTAAAACCAATCCCTACAATTTTCACTGATTTTACTGACATCTTCTATAGCAGGCTTTTAGAAGTAATAGTCAATCTACAAGTAACTAAATTTCTGAATTGTCTCCATCGTATCCAAATTCAGGCTAGGGAAGAAGATTTATCACCTGTTCCATCAAAAACTTCTAAAACTTCAAAATAGTTGTATTAAAGTAGTTTCCATAGACAATTCAATTGACTTTCTGTAATACTTTAAGGCTTGTGGTGAAATAATTATGTTGAAGTCCCTGATGTATTAATTGCCCAAAAAGTTTAATCTAAGCTTATCGCTTAAAATTCTTAAAGGCTGCTTGCGACACGTGACCGCACATATTTTGCGATCTTGTTAACGGGCCGTTCGCACGCTCTATACCGCACATAACTTTTCGTACACAAACAGTTAAACTCTTGTATACATCCTCCGGTCATCAGTAGGCAGCAGGATACAGAATTTTCTCTTATCTAACTGGATTTTGTTTTTCGCGAGGCTGCTCCAAAACCAGTAGATATCCCTGATTTGAATTCTGAAAAATACACTTCGTTTATATTTCGTCGGGGGGATATAGTACAACAATGGGTGTTTTGTACGTGGAGGTAAATAATAGCACGAATAAGACAAATAATTGACTGGACTCTCTAGGCCCTCAGGATATCAGAAGGATCACACTGAATCAACGACACTAAAATCCCAAGTCTAGATACAACGGACCTCAAAACGAGGTCCTCAACTCCGAGATACCCGATCTCGATGTATCCTTCCTCCACGAGCGTCTGTCGGGCTCCAGACTTCTGCTAACCCTTTACTGTTTCGTAGCACGTCTCTAATCAGTTCTATGTAACCTGTTCCAAACCACCCTTTGTCTATCGGTACCTGACCGAGACTCATATCTCTGCCTTCCGGTACCAGCTTCGCATCACGCCAAACGCGCTAGTCTCGTTTGGGAAATCAACTCGTGGAACTATACGCTAGATGACTCAGCAATTCCTGCCATGTGTAATACTTATGTACACACTTAAACGTAACAACTTCATCGACGCGCAGCTCAACAACGCAACAATTAATCCATATAAAAATGCTAGGTCGAGTAGAGTCTTTGGTGAAATTTCAGATCGCACCTATCGTTATGTTCTTCCCCTTTTGAATGCTTTGTTTTGCACTCTACGCATCCCTGTATGCCGCATGAAGTAACCAACGGAAGGATAATAGATACTTTTGGTGGCTTTCGCTGCATGTGAAGCGGATCAAAATTTATCATCTGAATTTCCATCGAGAGCTATGGATAAATTCATCATATCATCATTGAGTTGCGAATCTATGAAATTGTTAAATTTGTTAACATCTTGCTGCGCATCCTCTACCCGAAGGAAGACAGGTGGTAGGCACTAGTACACGTACTAAATACTTGTCATTTATGATATCTACTCAAGAATCATAATTTCAATCATTGACAAAAGCAAAACAAATATTTTCCCACAGTCACTCATATGATAACATATAGCAAGACTCGACGGCAGTTTCAATTCGAGGACAAATTAGCTAGAACTAGAACGATTCAGGTGGCCAACTTTTACTGATAACCAACTTCATCTTGGAACAGAATCGTTAAACTTGAGACCCGACTAAGCTTGGCTTCGGCAGTAAAGGCAACATTAATTAATCAATTAATTAATTTCTGTCAAAGAAATCTGTGCAGTGTTTTTCTTAGCAGAGTAGTAATATCTGAAGCTGCCTATATACAGAATGCAAAAGGGGTTTTTTTAACTTAACGAGGGGTAAAAGGTGGTTTTCAGGAGCGTTGAGAGCGTTGATAGGTCGGTTCTTCGAACAAGTGTACGGTTTATTCTCGTTGCGAGTGGTACTCCTGCTCTGACTTTTTTGCTTGCCATGCATCGACCCTGAAACAAACCCTGGTATTTTTCCAGATTGATGCTAGTGAACATGAAAGTTATGAATTTCTCAACCGGTCCCATTGATTTATGCTTTTTCATCCAATGGTTGCCTGTACTACTGAACACGGTACTGATACTTACGTATAGATTTAGGCCAGAATTTATGTCCGGGAGGCGACCCAGCGCCATGGCTGACAGTACATTCATTGACTGCACATTATTTCTCCCGAAACTTGTAACACTCAGGCATGTTGAAGGAGATAGTAGTGTACATGTACTTTAAAAGTAGATGAATATTTATATCTGAAACACGCTGAACTTCTTCAAAAAATCTATACCTCGCCAAAATCGAAGATCCGGATCTCTTTGGTGATCTTAAGCATGATAATTTAGCTAGGTGGCAACGATAAAGGTACTAGTGAGTTTCTATCCTTGACTGGTCGCTGAGATATCTCGGTCCTATTGTCATAAAATCGTCCATCAAATCGATGAAAAGCCAATGTAAGTTCAGTAAGTCTCTTCAAATACTATATATAGTTAGATTGATATCAGTTTATAGATTGCATTAGTTTTGTAAATTTACTCAGTGTACAAGACATTAGAGCAATATACAGAACTTATCTAAGCTTCTAACATTCACTAATGATCTGGTACTGAATGTCAATGTTGTACTTGCCCCTGCCAGTCCTGCTAGGGTAGTGGCGCTAACAGGGGACGGACAGCCCGCTTATGGATCTGCCGTACTTACCCTTAAGCAGCATATAAGTGGATGTTTTACAAGGTTGTTTTTGATGATCAGCGCCTTCTATTTATTAAACTAGCCAACAGCCTCCTTCCGTACCCCTACTAGCACTGCACCTGTATCTATACCTGGCTCAGACTTCAAATTTATCCAGGATTATCCCTCAATCAAATCTGGAGGAAGCTTCAAGCTTCTTTCCCCCTTTCCCTCCGAGGGTTAACGGGTCCAGTCAGAGAACGTCGTCGGCAAGCGATTTAGTATCGAAAGCGCGTACTTGTGCAGTCGGTTCTTTCCAATTGCGATTATCGTCATTCCTTTCATTTAATTTCTTCGACAACGCGGCATCCACCAACCTTGATCAACTTATCGTGCTCGATAGAATTCTGGCTTTTTCTCGCTTTTGCAAGCGTCAGAGGCTCAATTATGTGGTGCTTCGTTGTTTTTCTTGCTGGTTTGTCGTTGATTCCTCAAGGTTTGGCGGCGGTGAAGGATAACGGGAAGAAATGTGACTGTTTTCGCACCACTGGCCCATCAGCCGGCTACTTTACCAACCATATCTTTCAGGACTTCCGCAAGTTGCCTGTCTCACCGGTACCGCCGGTTTTGAGCACACTGCAAAGTACGTCAAACGATTCGGTGACCAGCAAATACTTCAAGAGCCCGGATTGGACCAAAAACTGGGTTACGCAGCACTGGAATAATTCAGATTCTAGGGATATGACCAGCGCGACATTGCTTACTGTGAATACTCCAAGTAATGTATACATTGGTTTGTTCTTGCTCCCCTTTTCGCCTGGACATTTTTAACAAGAACAGAAAGCTCTCCCAACGAGCCAAAGCAAACATGGTTAACCCTACGTACGACACGACTTCCTGAATTCCAGTCTTCTGCTGAAATTGACACTGTCACTAATAATATGTTGTTTCTTTCTGTCCGGTATCTCGCGCGCATCATAGGTGACCCTGGCGCTTGCGCTGGCTTTTTCACATATCTCCCTCCTGGGTCGGATCCAACCACTGTGCAGGAAGCTGATATCGAAGTCCTCACGAGTGCGCCCAAGGATCACGTTCAATTCACCAACCAACCTAGCTTCGATAATCAGGGCCGCGAACTCTTGCAGGCTAGCGTCAATACTACGCTCCCCAAGACTAACGACTATTCTGAATGGAACGTGTGGCGAATGGACTGGATGCCGGGTCAAACGAGTTGGTATATCAACGATGTCTCAGTGGCTAACATCAGTTTTCAAACTCCCAAAGATCCAGCCGGCTTAATTATGAATATGTGGAGTGATGGTGGCTTGTGGACCGGAAACATGAGCATTGGCGATTCAGCATACTTAAACGTTCAGTGGATCGAATATGCATTCAACACTAGCGGGCCTTCCAATAGTGGCAAGCAAAAGCGAGATGAAATATCCTCTACCCCCACAGCTCTTAGTCGCCTCACCAGGAGAGATCCTCCCCTCTGTGAAGCTGTCTGCAGTTTGGACGAAAATATTACTACTTTGGGTACCCCAGCGCTGCTATACGGCATAGGTAGTCCTTCAAGAAGTGTTTCCAGCCTATTGTTCTATTTATCAATATCTATAATTGTTGCATTGACATTTGGTGGTCTTTGAGACGCTACCGACAAACTGATAAGAAAGTTATTATATAAATTTTTTTAACTTTAACGCGGATTGGTCAACTTTTAGGCACGGACTGGGCGTACCTTGGGGTTTGGTTGGGGTAATTTCATTCTGTTTCCAGGAGATACCTGTCTACTTTTTCGTTATTTATTGTATTATATTTCGGCGATAAAACCACTCAAGGATATGAGTTGGGCTGGGAAACAAGGCACTGAGGCTTTTTGCAAGAATGGAAGGGTATATTGGACGTAACCATGGTTCGAAAGAGAAAGCTGTTGGCTGGGTCGGACAAAGCGGTTTGGTCAAACCAAGATGGAACTAAGCACGGTGCATTGTATTGCACCACACAACTAGTTTCCTTTACTCAAAAAATATAATCCTTTTCAAATTAATCACTGTAGGTATCTACTTTCTAATATACGAACTTGTAATACTAATTACGCTAGGGTCATTTTTTGAAACCAACTAAATGGATAGTGTTTACGTATACATTAAACTACGTACTTGAAGCTGGTAATGAATACTCCTGCCTAGAGAATTATAATCACGATAATGTCCTTCCCTCTATGCCTGAATTGCTTCAAAAGCTCGTCTTTAGGTATTGTAAGACTCAGCAGTAGTAACTACATACGAACCTTTGAAGTAATTTAGGCATTTGGAGTAGTAACCATGTAGGTAGAATACATGTATATGTTTAATTTTCTACCCTACTCCATCCACATTTCATGTTTCTTCCAAAAAAGACTATGATGAGCAACTTCGAATTCTTCACAAACCGAATTCATGTACATATACTATGAATCTTAGAGGTCTCGGAACGCGTGGTGATGGTGATGGTGATGGTGGAAAGCGATGCAGCGATACGTTTCTCTGATCTGGCCCTTCCTTTAGCGACAGCGACTCCAAGGAAACTGTGTCTTGCTCAGCAGCACTCCCCCAGAAACTGACTGATGTTAAACTCGAACCCATGGCCCCATCTAAAATTATGTAGTGTCGCACTTTCTGACACATATTTTTACGTTTGATCGACCTGAAGTAGTTGGAAATTCAATATTCCTCTATACCACGTACATGTAGAAATACTCGGTCAGAATGGAGACCATTTATGTTATCCTTGAATTCATTCGAGTCCAGTCATGAGGAGCTCAATGATGGGACGTACCTCTGTCCGTTAGGGGCCGGTGTCTACGTTAATCATCGATAATATTCATTGACAATGTGATCTTATGGCTCTGGGCCTCTGAGCATCCATCTTCATCTCTGCAGGCCTTCGTCCATATCCTTACGTGCGGCCTCTCTTGATAGCTGAAAATTTCTAGCATAGGGCCCAGAGTCGCAGCTCTTCAGTTGGGTGTGAGTGTGAGTGATTGTTTCAGGCGCTCGCTCTTCTGATACTTCGGTAGTAGCAGCCAGATATGGATAACGCATCACCTTTTAGCTGTCTGAAAATCTTGGGTTTTCATTCCAGTCTAGATGGTGCCACCCGACTAAACGCACAACTACATTGCCTCGATCGCCAATTGCTCTAGATCCTTCATTAACCATTTAAATTCAAATCCCCGACAGCATTTTAATTTAAATAACTGTAGAAGAAACTAGACGTGTTTGAAATTTAGATATTTTTGTATGGTGGTTCGCGATAATGTCGGTCCTATTTATACCGATATTATAATAAAATTGGTGTATAGTGTGTATAACGATATAACTGGGTTATGTTGCTCCGTTAATACAATAATAGACCGAGCGTTGCGTGCACGGACAGATATTTAGGTGCTGAGGTGCTCAGTGGGGGGCTGACGAAAGGCCTATATAGCGATATTGTGGTTGCACGTCTGCCGCGAGGGAATTTTATGTTTAGTAATACATGGCCTGTGCACAAACTCGCTTAAAATATAGGTCGTGCACGGATGAAATTTTCGAAATATTTGTCGGGGTTTGCCAAGACTTGTGCCTTTAGTCGGGTGGCACCATAGAAGTACGAGCCGTCAACTTGGGTCGGATGGTGGTGTGGTACACCGTCTGGGCCACTCTCCCAAGTAGAGTCTGGGTAGCCGAGGCACATGCCCCACTTGAGACAGGAGAAAGCTGGTTCGAATCCCGCAAGATCCTCACACCACATTTCTCGCCTGGTCATGTATGTGACGTTGTTGAAGGCATACAGGACGGCCGTGGGTGGCTGAAATGCGTTCCTGCAACAGACATATACGGTTGAGGGTAGAAAGGGCTGTAAGGCACCTGACTTTGAGTTGTGTCTTCAAATGATGTTCGGGTGTGAGTGCCCCTCATGTCATGTTGAGACATCGCTCCACATACCGCACCAGGGTCATTCGTGTCATAGCCCAATGGCTGCATACACAAGAATGATTTTTTTAAAAAAAAAAAGAGCCGTCAACTCCTTTTTTTTCTTCTTTCCAAGGCTGGTTGCCATGCGTGTACTGTTATGATTCGGTCATTGTTTTTAAGGATCTAGTTATTTTCTGTTCCTTAGGATATTGCGCCGAAGAGATAAGGGAAATAATCTTTTTGATTCATTTGATGGAATTTTAGTTTTGGTGTGATTCATGCTCCGAAGCTCCTCCCCCTTCACTCCCATCCCCCCCTTGTCTTACTCTGCTCGGACGGGCAGAGAGAAGTCGCTGACTGAGATCCTTCTCAGAACAACCTCCGCTGCCTCCACCAGGAACGAAGAAGCTACGCTACTCTTCTAAAACATTGCGTGCATCTTGGACGATGCTAATGATGGTAACAGCCTGCCACAACAACTGCAAAAACTCTCTCGTAAATTCATCACGGACCTAAACATGGTGGCGCGCCGGCACTTTGAATGCCATGTAAGAGGTACTCCCAGGCCCCCTCCACCATACTCGTCTGCTGCAACTATACCCCATGTAGCTCCTATTCACATCGCTAAAAAAACGCCCATTCTTGTCCCAGCAATTGTGCCTCCCCTAAAGCCTCGCACGTATGCCTCGGCCGCCATATCAGCCTCTCGAAGTAAACAGTTTCGACAGCCTCAAAAGCAATTTGTTCAAACTCATCCCAAACCAGCTCGAGTCGACTACTTACTACTAGTTCGGGTCTCTATAGACCACCCCTCTCTAAAAATGTCCCCTTATGCAGTTATGCTCCACCTCAATTCTTTCCTCAAGGAGAAACTAGTCTTAGAAATACAAACTACTAACACTGGATTTGCTATCTGTCCTACCTCAACCGCAGCCCAGGAAATATTCTCCGCGCGGATGAGTGAAATCCAGGCGTTCCTTTCCACGCGTGGCCAATGTAAGGTTGAAAAGTCAACCAACCAACCACAAGGCCTACCTTCTCTCCGGCGTTCATCGATCATATGCAGGATATAACGACACAGAACTTGAGCTAGTCGAGATAACGGCAACTGTCGTCGCTGAAGCTCTGACCGATCTCATCAAAGTAGCGCCAATCAGTGTCCTTGAGCCCCGGAATACTTCAAAAGCTGAATACGCTGCCCATAAGGATTGGGTCGTCTTTTTTCCAGCGGAATCAACCTCTCTCTCAAGAAACCTCCCACTCTTTGGCATCCGAGTACAATCAAAACTTCTGCCAAAGAAAACGAAACTTCCACAGTGCAGTAAGTGCAGTAAGTGCTTTGGTTGATACAACGAAAGAGCTTGCTGTAGAGCTCCCCGCTGTAGGATTTGTGGTTCGACTCAACACCATTAGAGTCAACATACTTCATGTGATCCAGCTAGGATACATCAATGCCCACCAAAGTGCGTAAACTGTCACGGCCCTCACCCGGCTGATTCCCTAGAAGACATATCCAGCCTAGAAAAGATTAGTCTTTACCTTCGAAGTCCCAAATCTTAGAAATACGTAAGTCAGCAGCAGCAGCTAAATTACGCCTGAGAGCAACGCACTGCGCAATTTTGGGCGCGAAAAACCCTGCCGCTACGGAAACCACCGCAAGCGTAGTCCCTTCAACCCCCCCGGCGGTAAGAAGCCTTTTTACCGAGCCATCTTCGTCGCCTCTCACACGCGATCGATTTGCCGTTCTCTCTAACCAACTCCGCGAAAGTCAGGATCACAGCCCTTCAAATATGCAAATATGAGTCTGGGAAACTCGGCATTAAAACTTCTCTCAGCCAATGTCGGTAGAAGCTCAGTGGTGCATGAGCATGCCCTTCAATTTGCGTTTCAAATTCGTGCGGATCTCTTGCTTGTCCAAGAGCCCTACGTTGCCAGAGATTTAACCCGCAGGATAACTCGGAAGCATCCTTCTTTCGAATGTTTCAATCCGGCTGATGATTAGTCAATTCTTCCCCGAGTATTGACATATTCAAGGAAAAATTCAGGCCTAATTTTCACCCAACTTCGACCGGAACTACAACAGCAGCACGTAAAAGGATATTTACTTTTTCTGTCGGTCGAGACCTTACATTGCCCCAAAAACCTGGTTATTAATCCTTATAATGCAGCCCCCGGAGCTATTAATCCGGGAGTCGGACTCTCGTCCCTTCTTTACCCAATTCACAGATTTTCTCACAGACTGTACTTGCAGGAGTATTTAATCTTCACCACCATCATTGGCACCCATCTTTTACTGGGGCCCCGTCTCCTATGGCAGGCGAATTTCTCCACTGGCTTAACCTAAGAGAGCTTAACCTCGTATCACAAACTGGCGCTCCCATCCACAATCGTGAAAACGTGTTAGCTTTTTGTTGTCTAAGATTCACTAGTTGTAAGGGATATTTCAGCCTCAACTTAAGCTAACTTAGATTTCACCTCTGACCATGTTACACTCCTAATTACGCTACCTGAAATCAATCGCGCTCCCCAACCTCCCAGGCTCCGCTTTTTGTTTTACTAGGTATACGATATGGGGACATACACTTATGAGGGAGCTAAGATTGAATCTAGTTGAACAGAGCAATCTAAAGATGTAAGATTAGATGTAGAATGAGTTTGTAAGATGATGTCTATGTGGCCTTAACTAATTGGGAATCCCGAGCCTATTTATACTCTGATATAGTCCGTGCATGGACAGAACAAACAGGACAAACACAGAGAATTGTGAGTGCCGTGCCTCGCCTAACTAATCCCCGTGCTCCATCCCGACTTCGGGTCCTCCGTCCCTTCCGTGACCTTGGTGCTCTGGCTCGGCTAACACGACGCTCATGCTCCCTTCATGCCACGCCCATCGTGCTTGTCAGTGCCAAGCATATCACTTTTCAACAATTAACGAAGAAACCTTTCTTGCTCTACTGAGAATGAACCTAGAAGGATTGCACCCACTTGCGAAATCCAGGACTGGGATTGACCACATGGCGGCAGAATTAATCCGCATTTTATAAAGTGCATTCGCTGGCTCTACTAAAAAGTCACTTCTAACGAACAAGGGACAACCCTGGTGGGATCAAAGCTGCCGGGAAGCCAAGCAAAGATACAGTGAGACAGTCCGTTCCTTGACTCCATCTTATGATGCCACGAAGGAGTTCCGAAAAGTTATCAGAAGAGCGAAAACTTCTTTCTTCCAGAAAAAGCTTAACGATGTCAGTAACGCGAAGGAAGTATGGGACATCACCAAATGGCACAAGTCAAAGGGAACATTCCGCGCACCGCCACTTTCCGACCCACGTTCACCGAACACAGCTCTAGCTCATAACCTCGAAGACAAGAGGGAAGTCTTGTTCCGGAACCTCCTACAAAATCATTCAGATACAGAGGATGTATCTTTGTCCACCCCAACTGTCCCAACGATGTCTTTACCTTTTCCGGACCTCACCATCGAAGAAGTATCAAGGTCAATACTCGGGGCTGGGAACACAACTCCAGGTAATGATCAAATTCCAACGGCCGTTCTCCGTCTGTCTTGGCCACAAATCTCAGATATAGTACTCAATCTCTTCCAGGAGTGTATTAACATCGGACACCATCCTCAATGTTTTCATACGGCAATTATAGCAATCATCGGAAAGCCGAAAAAGGCAGACATGACAAATCCGCGAGCATACCGACTCATATCACTCCTCTCAGTGCTAGGAAAAAGACACGAAAGGATTGTTGCGAAGCGTATGTCATGGACAGCCATCAATTTTAAGGTACTAGCAAGCCAGCAATTTGGTGCGCTACCTCTTAGGTCTTCTGTAGATTTAACAACTTGTCTGACCCACGTTGTGGAGGCTGCACTTTTTAAGGGGCTAACTGCCTCGGTTGCCACACTTGACATAAAGGGAGCTTTTGAAACCGTTCTCCCAGTAAGACTTATAAAGCGCCTACGTGAACAAGGCTAGCCGCCCAACCTCTGCAACTGGGTTGGCTCCTTTGCTACTGATCGCAGAGTCTGTATACGACTTGATGGAGAAGTGGGTGCACCAAGGACAATAAATTGTGGACTCCCTCAAGGTTCCCCAGTCTCACCCATCTTATGTTATACACATCCCCGCTTTATAGATTGGAGAGACTTAAGAAAGCCTTAGGCTATGCCGATGACGTTGCAATTCTGGAGATATCTCACACCCTCGAATTAAACTCTCAGAAAATTGGCTCTGCATTTAATCGGGCCATAGAATTGGGAGACGAAGAAGGGCTAAAGTTTGACCCTTCGAAGTCAGAACTGCTTACTTCTCCAGGAAGCGCCGTGTCAGAGACAGGCCTCTTAGCAAGTCATGATATCACGTGACATTCGATATTTCCATAATTTTCGTCATCCTTCCATAACCTTTGACCCAGTTCGGAGTCATATTCTTTGTAATTCTCTTGATATCTGTGTTATCCTTTCTGGAAGCTTCTACTAGTGACTCTATACTAGTATTCTGGTAGATTCTAATAGGATTGTAGCCCAGGTGGCTCTGGTGTATAAGTAGTAGACCTTTCTTGTACCTTAGAAGATTCCAGTTCTGAGTCTTGTTACCTACAACATATTTAGTATCTGAATATTATCTTGTCTTGACCTCTTCCTCTTGCTCTTGCTCTTGTCCTTGTCCTTGCTCTTGTTGTCTATATCCTTACCCTTGTCTTTGTCCTTGTGTTCCTGAGTCTTACACGCCGAGATAAGGAACGCAGTCCACACATTCACACAAGTAACTTTTCAATCTCAGAAAGTGGGGAGCGCCCTTATCTTAAATGGTTGGGCGTCCACTTCGATAAAAAACCAACTTTTAAATACCACGCACAGATACAGGCGGCCAAGGCTCTCAAGGTCGCGCATGCCCTCTGCTGCTTGGGAAATACTATTCGCGGTGTTCCACCGTATTTATCAAGACAAGCTGTATTGGCCTGTGTCTTACCCATCGCACATTTTGGTTCCGAAACATGGTGGCCTGGAGCTTCCAAGAAGATCGGTAGCAAAACTATTTCCAACAGGGTCGGCAAGCATCTTGAAATCCTAGATAAAACGCACAGAGCTGCCGCCAGAGCAATCCTCCCAGCATTCCGGACTGTCCCTTTGCCCACCCTCCTTAGAGAAGCAGGGATTCTGTCTGCTGAGACTGCCCTAGATGGGCTTTCGAGAAGAGCTGCTATCCGTATCCGCAAACTAGATCCCCGTCATCTACTATCTCGCCGGGGAAGTAGATCCCTTCTTACACCTGCAGTAACGCGATTTTCCAGATCGTACAGACTTATCCCAGCTTCTGAAAATTTCAATCCTCTTCTCTTACCATCCTGGGATACGCCAGAAATAGAAATTCACCCATTGAATCGAATCAGTGGCACAACAGGCACACCTAATTTAAGAGCTGGAAAATTTCGAGAATTTTTGCTTACGGTGCCTCCATCCAATATTTTGGTCTACTCAGACGCTGCCAAACTACCCGACGGGAACACTGGAGGTGGATTCGCTATCTTCCAGCTTGGGCGAAAAATACGGACGGAAGACTTTCCTCTTGGCAATGGCAAAGAAATATACGATGCGGAAGCATGTGCAGCACTTGAAGGCATTAGGGCAGCCACCGCCTTACCGTCAGCGTGCTTCTCCAACAACCTATGGATATTCATCGATAACCTTAAAGTAGCGAAAAGATTCCTAACCAAGGCCAACAGCACATCGTCTCAGGAAACTTTCATAGATGCTCTAGAAGTTGCCAAGGCATGGAAAGCTCGTACGAGACTCCCGCACATTCGAGGGGGTGAAATTAGAGTACGCTGGGTCCCAATTCACTCAGGTATCGAAGGAAACGAGATTGCCGACTCAGAGGCAAAAAAAAGGTGCCGCCATATCCTTCCAGGATGGTCAATTTAAACTCTCCATAGCAGTGCTTACTTTGTGGAATTCGACACAGATGTGTCAAACGAGGGCAAAATAGTGGGATAACCATGCTCCTCAAGCATATACTAGACTGGGTATCAACTCTGCCTCTTCCTTTGCTAAAGAGCTCCTATTGAGTCGGAAAGCTCTTGGCTTACTAATTTCTGCCAAAACTGGGCATGGAGACTTCGCCTCCTGTCACATTCGCTTCAACCACGAAACTGCAAACCTACGCTGTCTATGCAGGTCACTAAAGTCCCCCAGACATTTTTTCTTCTGTAGAGTTCTTCGTTGCCGTAGTGGCCGGCCAGAAGGGCCTATCCGATTACTCTTCCCAGAGCTCCTGGGAACCTCGGAAGGAGCAATCACACTGACTAAATGGCTGGATCAGGCTCGGTTTTTTGAGCAAATTTGCCCACGCTGAGACGAGAAACCTTTCCTTTGTTCTGCTTTGCCTTATTTCTCCTTGTCTGATTGGGGGCTCCGGCAGTGAGAGATGGAGCGGGTGAAGTAAACTGATTAATCACTAGTCATGAGCATGGGGTGGTCTCAAAAATTTAAATTTGCAATAAGCATTAACCCTTCTATGTACGCAGTTTTATACAACGCTGCACAGCCATGTATTTAGGACTTAGAAAGTCACAAAAACTAGAGCCCAGGCTCTAGCATCCTTTGGCCCATATGGGATCAAACTGTCGCGTGCACAAGGGCACGCGACGAGAGCCTTAGACGGAAAATAGAATCATCATCTTCCAACTGCAGCATATCCTCGTCATCAACTTCCTTTGATTATTCCGACTCATCTACTTAGAGGGGATTCAGACATACTGGCTCCAGCTTCACGTTCTCACTGTTACAGACACCCACCCGACACGAGATGCACAAGACGTCACGCAGAAAGTTGAAAGTAACTTTTTGGACGTCTGAGAGGAATATTCTCAGGAGTTGACGACTGTAAAGGAAGCAAAGGCAGAAGGAGATGAGTGCAAAGGAGACAAAACAAGCTGGGTTGGCGTCGAGCCCTAGGACTTTGGGGCTTACACATCAAGACTAATACTCTGAAAAGATAACGTAGTGGTCTACTATCTTAGATATATTCTTACCTGAAGTTCTTTTAGTCCGAACGCCTGCTACGACAACGGGTTTCAACACTGCGAGTCTATACCTTGCGTAGTTACGACAGACAAGATGATGAAGCACGCTGAGGAGCCGAAGGATTTTGACGTGTGATTTCCCTTATACAGGTATTGACAGAAGCGGAGCGCGAGTCGAAACATTCGTAATCTGCCAATTAGTGATACCTCCCTCTCATTGCATGAGCGACCAGCGTAAAAGGTGTGACTGAGGAAAGTGTACTTGGAGGTTCTGTATCAACGTCTCACCCGTACTAAATAAAGTACGGGGGTACATGTCGACAGCGCACACCCATGGTTAATTTCGTACTGTACCCCGTGAATTGAAATTCGAGTTCGATACACATTGTTGACTGCCAGCAAGCTCTTATGCGCTCAATGACACTCTCCGAGTTGGTCGATGTTCATTCCTGAGTGGGTTATTTCTTCAGACTGGTCATCATCTTTCCCCCCGTGATTCTCGCAACGCAACGACTCGCCATGTCTGAACTTGAGGACCCAAGGCGAACATGAGCTGACAACCTCGACAACATGCTGCAATAAAATCATCAGAATATAGCTGAATGGCGAGTGCCGACCCACCTTATGCTGTGAGTTGATCACAAAGTTGTTTGGTACATGTCTTGACTCGTCGATCGAATGGGTAGTTCGAGGAACCATGTGTTGAGTCAACCAGGAAGTTTTTGACACCGGTACAAGGTCGATTAGAATTTGCCAATTGAGAGCCAAGGTCGGGTTGGACGAGAAAGAAATGAATGGATGGATGGTCAGACAGGCAGGAGCTTGGCTCTCGTTTCTGCACGACTATGATAGGAAAACCATATTGTCAGTTTGAATCGAAATCCCAACGCAATCTCAACTGAACTGCGTAAATAGCACTGATTGATCTAGTCGAGATCTCGTTGCAGAGGGCCAGAGGCCGACTGATCTATCATGAAGGTAGGAGACCCTTCGAGTGGCAAATTGGTTTTGAGTCATGTCAGCGCCTTGTACCGGTTAATTGACGCGTCGGCTTTATGCTTAATCCTGAAAACCCATTTACTTCCTACAATTTTACGATCCTTAGGTCGGGGTACGACTTCCAGATTTTGTTTCGACATAGCGTGTTCATTTCCTCTTCTATTGTAGTCTTCCAAAGTTCCGAATCATCTGCCGTTGTACTAGAGGTTTCGGATTTTCGAAGGTTGTCATCATGGATTCCACAGGGATCCAACACCCAGCGACATCATGTTTGATGATGATAGTGTAAAGGTAAATTTTTCGCTCGCTGTTCTTCACTGCATAACATGTGTTATGGGTAAAGTCTAGTTTTAGCAGGGAACTAACTATATTGCCTGAATTGTACTCTCTGCCATCGAGTGTAGAACGCAAGGGGTAAAATACTCGTAGATTCACCGCGATCATCTGAGAAATCTTCGAGATCTGTTAGTCTACCTTCACTCTGAAATTAATCCCGATATGCATCCAGGCTTTTCCAGCAATCAGGATCAAGCACTGCCACTCTTCTCAGCTGGCTTCGACGGCAATTCTGAAAACCTTGGTACGTCACCCGCACTATTTCAGAGACCTCGAGAGGTTCATTCAAGGATAAGCCCTTAGCCCCCAGCTTGGACAAACGATTGTCATCCTGCCTAATAATGGTCCTGAAGGCAATTCACTCATTACCAAGAGAAACTACTTTCTTTAACCAGTCGCTGACTTGAGATGATATTCGTATATTTCGTCAGGACTCTGTAGACTTTGGCTGGTGTCCAGAGTTGATATTGCAGAACCTGAGAGTGATGTTGTCCTCGTCAAATTTTCCCTAGACTTTTATTGAAGCCTCGCAGACAACTTTTTTGGCCGGTGCGCCTTTTCTGTTTTTATTTGCCTTGGGGCAGTGTAATTTGGGTTTCCCACTATATGGGCACCCGAAGACCCGAATCGATTCGTGAAAGGCAGTTCTTTTGCCACCGTTGGGACACTACTTGAAAACTGCTTTTGTCCCATTGGAAATTGTTCGATATAGTTTGAAATAAAAATTACCTCAATATCTGTTCGTCTGAACTTGGTCCATCAAAACAGTTTCATCTGCGACTCAAGCTATTCTGAGAATATTTGTTCATTCTTAAACTACCTGTTAGAGAAGAATCAATGTTCCACGAGATCTCGATGTTTCTAAAGTTTTACTTGATATGTTGTAGGCTGGAGCTCTTTTTAAATAATTCGATTCTCGCTAAGACGTAAAATATTCTCTTCAAAGACGATTCAGTAAGCTTAAACTGTGAGATGTAGTATTGTGAGGTCTATACTGAAAGACATGGGAATAAAAGTCTACTTTAATATCTCGACACGCGATGATTAGGCGTCACCACGGACCCTCGGGACGGCTTTTTAATGTATATATACATTAATTTATTGCGTGGTATGCCATCCATTGTTTTAATGTATATAAGCATTAACTTAATGTATATAAACAATAATTTAATGTATGTAAACATTAATCTAATGTATTTTTTCTGCACACATTATATTAATGTATAGAAACATTAAATTAATGCTTTTTTTCCTGAGGGTCTGTGGTGCGTGAATCGATTATGAAATTCAAAAATTGCTTGTTCGTAGATAGAAAGTCTGCGAGCAAGATAGGAACAAGAAACCAATCTCTGTTTCTCTACCGTGGTTGAATTATCAAAGGAAACCAGTTCCGCGATCTGAGTTAGGTACCTTGACTTAAGTGGAGTATAATCACCTACTTAAGTAAAAAAGTTGAAAGACATGACTCAAGTGTACCGGTACGAACAGCAGCTGTACGTTTTTTAATTACATTAGGAATAAATTTTCCGGACTGTTATGGCTGTGATGATTAGGAGGTGGCGGTCACCTGCCTTTGGCTGTGTTTCCGGGATAAATATATCTTCAAGCCGTAAACTGGTCCATCCAATTCGAGATGCTGTATAATACCATTCTACGGGTATTTTTGGGACCAGGTAATTTGTGGACTGTTGTCCTTCAAAGTAATAAATGGTTGAATATAACTCTCGGTAGCGCTTATTGTGTCACTTATCGACACCCACTCGCGCGATTCTAGATATTCCACCTGGGTCAGTTTTTATAGAGTCAGCAATTGTTCATAAGTTTGCAGAAAAACTGAGACCAATGCCAGGCTCATTAGTATTCCAGATTTTATTATGTTGGATTTTGTAACGACTTTACATCCAGAAACCAGGTGTAGAACTCAGAAATAATCTGGATGTGTCCCATGAACTCGAGATGCTTCAATTACTCTTGCGACACAAGTCACTACTTTACTCGTGAATTGCGGCTCATAAATCTTTGTAGTGATTTTCCCCAACGGTTCGTGGTCAGAGCTGTTATGAAGAATTCGGATCGCCATTTTTGGATCACAAAAGTGAATTGCAGGAAAGAATTCCCTCCTCATCCTTGTTGAGTATCCCCTCACCGAGGAATTCCACGTATTTTTGGCAATCACAACTGAGATGGACTCATGAGCACCCTGCTTTGGAGTGGAGCTAGGTTGGCGACGTCTGATAGTGGCTTCAGATATATTGCACATTGTTGGTATATTTCCAGGTCGCTATAGCGTAGCCAAATCAGCCTGATGTAGCTTTATCCTCTTTATTGATGTATGATGTCTAGCGTACATGATGCAGCGAAATATATACATGTATAACCAAAAGATTAGTAATCAGATTAATCAAACTAGTTTCCCAACACACATCTTTGCGGCGGCCGAGGTTTTCAGGAGCAGGGCAAGCTTTGAATACATGTAGTAATTGTGATATCACAGAATAAGTTGTGACGACTCTAATTTAAACGTTTGTCGAAGTTTCGGCCTCAAGTCGCTACGCTAATTTAATGAAATAATCAGCTGCTGGAACTAGGATTTAGTGCCAATAGCCTGTGGATCTCCTAACCCTGTCTTCACCAAAATAGCATGACTTTGACCTACGTCAGACCAGCATCACAACGCATAATTATAAATCAGGCCTGTGTGAAAGGCCTCACTCGAATAGCTCAAAGTATAGGTTTAAGGAAATCTATTAATTAAGAAGCGTGTGAGGATTTCATGTACAGGAAGCAGCTCTATATAAGTCCTTCATTCGATTCCATAAGTTTCCAGAACTTATCCAACCCAACCCAAGGCCTTCACACCGATCTGTGCAATCTTTAGAATCAGCAAGAAGCTACTGGAAAAGTCCCTAACGCCTAAACACCATCTGACGTCTATCTATAAGTCCATCATAATCTCGCTACGCAGTTTCATAACTATGTGCAGCACTAAGCGAGATTAATAGTTTTGGCGCTAGCTGATAATATCAGATAGGATAAGTAAACAAGGACCAGGGCCCGAGTTCCAATAAGGGTTCTAACCCTCACACTGACAAGGGCAAAGCCCGAGCTAGCTCCTGAGGTTCTAACCTTTACAGCCTGGTAAATTTCTCCTGATCAATTATGTTAAATTTTTATTAATGCAGAGAAGAGTTCAACCAGCTAACAGTTGGGATCTCCTTTTTTTTTTTTTTTAAATCATGCTTGTGTATGCAGCCTGAAACTATGACACGAATGATTACGGAAGGTGTGTTTCTCAAAGAATGACTCATTTTGACGTTCTGGAACACTCATACTCAGATTTCATTTGCAGATACCACTACGAGGATAACGTCTTGCAACATGTAACCTCTACCGTGAATACCCACCACAGGGAAAAGCGGGGAAAATCCATGGTTATCTGAATATGCTTTCATCAAGCTATGAGAAAAACACCACCGCGAGAGAGTGTGGTTAACGGGTCTTACTGGATTCGAACCAGCTTTCTCCTGTCTCGAGTGGGATATGTGTCCAAGCTGCCCAGACTCTACTTGGGAGAACGGCCCGGACGGTGTACCACACCACCATCCGACCCAGTTGGGATCTCATATGACTCGACTATAATAATATCAGATCAAAATGGGAAGGAGGACTCATAAATAGTGCTACGGTTGAACCTGTCTACATGCAACATGTCTAAGTGCAAACTCACTCTAAGTACAACGAAAAAAATCACCGATCTCTTCGCAAACAAGTTTGATTAACCCTGCAAAACGTGCAAAATGCAAAAATATGTTTGCAATTTTGCAGGCTAGAGAGGTCAGAGTATGGTTAATGTCTCTCGATCGCGTGTTTTCGCAGCTTCTCTCGTATCTCAAAGGGCCCGAACATCTCCAGGCGTGACAAAGTTTCCAGTAATGTACTTTAAACTTCTATCCACCACGGACCCTCCGGACGGCTTTTTAATGTATATATACATTAATTTATTGTGTGGTGTGCCATCCATTATTTTAATATATATAAGCATTAACTTAATGTACACCATTTGGGGAAAAGACAAAAAACAAGTGGCATCCATTCTCAGCCTGGATATATCCGGGGTCTTCGACAACGTTTCCCGCGATAGACTAATTCACAACTTAAGAGAAAAAGGAATCCCTAGGTGGGTTTCTCAGTATATTAGATCGTTCCTGGAAGAAAGAACCACTTCGGTAGTCCTAGGTTCATTTAAAGGCGAGCAAATTCCCACCTATACCGGAATACCGCAGGGCTCGTCTCTTTCTCCCATTCTCTTTCTCTTCGCTAGCACACTTCTTCCAGCACTCCAAACGGCAAACTCCTCAGCAGTCGGATTTGTGGACGACACAAATATATTAACGTGGTCAAATACAACAGAAGAAAACTGCCAGAAATTGGAGCAGCTACACGAAAAATGTATAGCGTGGGCCAAAAGCCACGGTGTGAAATTTGCACCAGATAAGTACCAGTTGATGCACTTTTCGAGGGCAAGGAAAAGACACAACTTTCAAACACCCGTACGAATCCAAGGCCACACTACTAACCCACAGACCTCTCTCCGTATTCTTGGAATTCAGCTAGACCCAAAACTGAACTGGGGCGCACATGTGAAGAGTGTTCAATTGAAAGCAGATACTCAGATGCAGGCCTTAAGCAGGCTCACACATTCAACGTGGGGAGCCACATTTCACAAAGCAAAGATGCTATATAACACGATAGTCAGACCGGCCCTTACGTATGGGTCCCCTGTTTGGGCCGAGACCGGGACAACGGGAGAGATCCCTCAAAGGATAGTGAAACCTCTGCAGTCAATCCAGAGAAAATGTTTACAAACTATCACAGGGGCATACAAGTCCACCAGCACGAGAGTGCTGGAACACGAGACCTCCATTTTACCGATGGGGATCTATTTAAAGAATAGAAGGGTGCAGCACGCCGGGCTCACTCGCAACTCACCGGTCCAAGGGACCATAGAAAAGACCTGCCGGATGATCAGGCAAGTAACTAGAGGAGGTGTCAACAATAGAACTCTATCCAAGGAAAAGGATAGAGAGGAGTGGTCTAGGATCTGCAGCGGAGAACAGTCCATCAAGGGACAGAAAGAGATGGGAAAGACGGCCGCATTTCAAGAGTGGGCGAACTCTTGGCCGCAACGAACCCGATACCTCACCCGTAAATATAGAGCCACAGCCGATCCTGAAGTCTGGAATGCAGCCAAATTTTTTACAGACAAGAATACCGGCAGACAAAAGATGACTCTGAGGGGAACTCCTTCAAACCTACATCAAAACCTCACAAGGGCTCAAAGCAGCATAGCAATGCAGATAAGAACTGAGCATATTGGGCTCAAGTCTTATCTGTATCGAAGAAAAGTTCCTGGAGTCGATAACCCGAGATGTGTGACGCTGCACTCCAAAGAACCTATTGTTATGGCCTCAGGCAGGACAAGGCAACCCTCGTGACGCATCAACCTAATTTCACCGAGACGAGGGATTGATTACGAGGATGGAAACTAAGTAATCAATTAATCTCACTGATATGAACGCGGGGTGTCAGTACGGTTCTCAAGGAGATTAGTAACTAAGGTCAGGACTGAGGGTAGGAGCGACCAGTGCGTTTGTATAAGTAGAGTACATGTTCTCCGTAGATTCTCTCGTTACCTTAGAATCTTATACATTTGAGCCCACGATTGCTTCCTGACTTTTGGCCAAAATTGCACTCGCCCCTCAGCGCGTCACAAGATGCCCGTGTGGATATCCTTCGGAAAACGTCAAACATGTGGTGATGGCCTGCCCACTAAAGGCCAACGGAAGGGCAGAGGTGTGGAGGAAAGCCAAGGACCGGTCATTCGTGGCCACGATGAACAACCCTGAAGATTTAGGAAGAATAACGAAGTGGATCTTAGACCAGAAGTGGCTAGAGCAGTTCTGGTTGGCTGGGGAAGTGGAGAGGCTGGTGCTAGAGAGAGGGGAGAGGAGGCAATTGACGTGAAGGAAATCCACACTGTGCAAAACAGCGTGATCGCACTTCCTGAAGGAAAACACAAAAATCAAGAATTCTACCAGGTAGGTTAGGAGGTTTTCA
>JAKRRZ010000418.1:0-21344 GCA_022627015.2 Podosphaera aphanis | reverse complement strand
AATTTACCAGATTAAGCTTAGTCTCATGAAAGCTCCAAGGTCCTCCCTTTTGACATTCGCGATTTCGAGTACACGTAATACACACAAATTTTCGAGTATCCCTTCCATAGTGGGCCTAGATAAATATTTTTTATAGGAATTTGTATGGCGAGACCCTGGTCAAAAAGTGGGTTTGACATTCAGCACCCATCAACGAGAGTATACAACTTCTTACTCTGGCAGTCTTCTCGGTAACGAAGTGTAAGTAACGTGATCAAATCAACAAGTTTTGGTGCCTTGACAACACAGCATTCTTCTGAAAATCGCACTTCATATCATGTAACCACATTATAAGAGCGGAAGACCTATCATCACAATTCATTTGGAGTGATTATGGAGCAGCTGGCGTCGGTCCTTTTAACTTTAATGTGGTCCTCAACTCCTTACATGTCTCCCAGAGGCGCATGACGTCTCCTGTATAGCAGAAGTCTTCAATACTGGTTGAAGAGTATTTAAATACGTCAGAGAAACTACGGTATGGCTTTGAAACTCGATAAGAGATCCAAAAATCAGATATCGTCACGCGAAAGACTCAAACAGTGACTCAAAATAAAACCAATGGGATTTCTGCCCGCAAAGCAACAAACGCAGCGCTCAAACCCAATAATCAGAAAAAATTGTACGATCGTCTTCCTGGATAAATACCCGTATACGCGCTCCCGATGTTGTGGACACCCGACGGAGGATTTAAGTCGTGGAGCACAAATTTGGGAAGGGAGATGCGACATATTGTTCACTTTTGGGAAGATTTCTGGAGGAATCTCTACAACAAAAGGGTGGACGGGTATTGAGATGCGGGAGAAGAAGGAAAAGATTTTGGAGAGTGTATCCTGAGGAATTTTGACAGGGATGCGTTGTGCATGTGCAGGAGCAGCGTTTGAGAAAGTGCCGCCGACACTCTAAATACCGGCTAATCGTGAGGCTAGCGCTTTCCTCACCTAACCACATCCGTAGTTGGGTGAGGGTCAGCGATACGTAAATTTTCCCATTTGGACTTCAATTTTTCAACTTCAATTGAAGATAACACAACAACTATAATCCTGTTTTATAATCGGATTCGATAGAATTAAATCTGAATATCTTCTCTATCATTCAACAAATTTTCGGGAGATTTTAATGTCATGCAATAGCGTTGTGAGCGTTAAGAAAAAGAGATCTGAATTCCAAACCATCAAATCTCGACTTCATTCACAAATAACTTAACAAGCACATGTAATTACGATTAAAGTTTTACATAAAATAAAATCCTGGCTTCTTTAGTATTGCGCATGAAAATATTGAGTTATTTTTATGTTGTTGAATGATTCTGTAACGTTTTGTTTCTATTGATCTCTATTCATACTCCGCCAGCCATAGCGATATTTTCAAACCTCGCTATAAGGATAGTGGGACAACCCCAAATTAAGGCCTATGATTTGAGGCTCCGATGTAGGTAACCAATACCTTTACCCCGGTCGGACTGTTCATGTATAGTTATAGCCGAGCTTAGGGGACCATCCATAACGATATTACCGGACCGATATGCACTTGTTATAACGATAATATCGCTTGAAATGTATGGGCAACGCACGGATCAAACCCGTCGGAATTTTTGAAACACTTTGTTGATTATCTTGTTCCGACACCATAATTAGCAATTCAGCAGAAGTTAAAAATGAGTGGAAAGATGCAAATCAAGAGCGGTTCCATTTAATCCAACTGAAGGTAAAATCTGTCTACGGATAATTCCCCTTGAATACTACTGAGTTCTCTGTACATGTAATTCTTGAAAAGGCCCCTGCGATTTTTCAATAAGGCTGTTAATATTCATTCTCTATGTGGACGGGCGCCAAACCTCCTGACGTTAGACGCAAGCGCACCGGCCAATTATCAGAGGCCAATACGAATATATGTAGGTATCTTTCTCTTATTGATAACTAATCTCGAAGCCTTTTGAGGTCAATTTAAGACCAAAGACCTGGAGAACATATAATTGTCGACCTAAAAACCTTGGGTAGTCGTTCATTATATCCGGTGGGTGGTACGTCAAGCATCATTCTAGCTCGGATTTCTGGACATGATCCGGATTTATATGCAGTGATTTTTGAGCGAAATATCCACCGGACACTTGATCTAAGTATTCATCACGATTTATTTCGTGGTGTTGAATCACTGTCACCGTCGAAGGAAGTGAGTGAATCAAATCTATCAAACAAACAAACACTTGACTTAGACTATGATAGACGTTTATCAAACATCAAGATCCTGTCTGTAGGTAATTGGTTAAGAATACCATCACCGTCACCATCATCCGAAACCCTTGCCATATTAGTGAAAAGGCTTTCGAGCTTCAAACTCTAACCTGAAACAATTCCTGACTCATCCTTGTGAAAATAACTCCCCAGTCCCTCAAGACGATGAACATTCTGATGTTGTAAATCATTTTCAGGTTTGAAGCTAGTAATTTTTGACTGATTAAAGAGCTGACAAGACCAAGAAGATAGTGCCGCGCTACATGTAGAATGGTCCAGATGAAAAATCTGTAACTTGGGGGTTCAGGTGACGAATACAGTCAGTGACAATTCATCTCTGAGTCAGGGGTCTAAATCGGTATTAAGCCAAATTGGAGAAGTAGTCGGACCAGCTCTTCCTGTTCATCCCGGATTAATCTTCACACCCGCACACAATTAATTATCTGCTTTTGAATAAAATCGTCATGATGTCACTTACGAGGACTTCTCAATTGATTATCCAAGTCAAACATTAATGACGACCAGGCTCAGATACAAAGTCGAGTGATCCAGGGGGCACTGGGGAGAAACTCAGTTACGATTAAATCGTGTTTCACGTTTCTAAGCTGATACGTACTCCTTTCCACATTTGAGTGTCAAACAAACACGGAGGTGAGAGACGTAATAACTCGAGACTAACTGTGAAGATGATCGGTTTCTCATATTTTATTTTATTGACCATATCTCCTTCTTTCTTGAAATTACCTACCAGCTCCGACTGTTGCCCAGGACTTTCTTAATCCTTATTATATTAATATCTAATCTCTGTGTGCTTTACTGGTGCTGGCATCACTGTGTGTAAGTTCATGATCATCTATAACTGAATTCTCAATTCCTCATGATTTTAATCAATTAATCATCGAATAGGCTCTTCCCTCCCAAAAGTTCGCTTTTCTGTAAAGCTCAGTGAAGTAGTTGATATCTACTTAATCTGGGTGACCTGATATTTAAGAACTTATTCATCAGCTGGTTCTGACCTCACGATTCTATCTGCTGGCTGGCTGTACATTCTGGAACTAAAGAGTGCTGCGTGAAGCTGAGTTCCACGGCTAAAACATAAAGTGATGTCGTCAAAGTCAATACGAAGCAGTGTAGGCTCAGTAAAAGTATCTGAACGATCAAGATGGCCGCCATTGACACGGATGCTAATGTCCGGTGAAATGAGCAACGAGAAGCCTAGAGAACTAGGAAAACGAGAGAGGTTTGACAGATGGATGGTGAATGAAGGCTACCGAAGATTGTACGTTCCCCAATCGAGTCGCCGAAAAATGTTCCTAATTTGAATAGTTTTGTCTTCGTCTTCGCTGCACTTCACGCAATGGTTTTCACATTTGGCTTCATGAATTATCAAATCAAGGACAATTTAACTTTAGCACGATCGACCTTTGGCATTACATATCCCACAGCAAGAGCGGCAGCGCTAACACTGCATTTTGACGTCGCTATGATACTCTTTCCTGTCTGCAGAACATTAATTTCTCTTGCTCGTCAGACGCCTCTCAACGGTGTTATACAATTTGATAAAAACATAACCTTTCATATAACCGTTGCATGGTCAATTGTTTTCTTTTCTTGGCTTCATACGATTGCACATTGGAACAACTTTGCTCAGATATCAGCAAAAAATAACCTGGGCTTCGCCGGATGGCTTCTTGCAAATTTTGTCACTGGACCTGGATGGACTGGATATATTATGTTGATGGCTCTGATGATGATGGTCATAACTTCAGTTGAAAAGATGCGCCGTGCAAACTTTGAGCGTTTCTGGTACACACATCATATGTTTATTGTCTTCTTCTTTTTCTGGTCTATTCATGGAGCTTTCTGTATGATACAGCCGGATTTCGCTCCGTACTGTACGTTCGTCGGATCATCAGCCATAGGAGTTTTCTGGCAGTACTGGACCTACGGTGGATACATTTACCTGATGGAAAGAATCGCTAGAGAGCTACGAGGAAAAGATAAGACTTACATTTCGAAAGTTGTTCATCATCCTAGTAATGTATGTGAAATTCAAATAAAGAAGGAGAATACGAAGACACGAGCCGGGCAATACATATTTTTCTGCTGCCCCGAAATTTCTGTATGGCAGTATCATCCATTCACTCTCACTTCTGCCCCAGAAGAAGATTACATATCAATACACATCAGAATGGTGGGCGACTTCACAAGAGCAGTCGGTAGAGCCCTTGGTTGCGAAATTGACAAACCAAAAGGTGGAGCTAAGGGCAGCGGTGATTCCTCCCAGGTCGTTGCAAACGGCATAGATCCAGCTCTCCGCAGGATCTTACCACGAGTCTATATTGACGGTCCATTTGGCTCTGCATCTGAAGATGTCTTCAAATATGAAGTTGCACTTCTTGTTGGAGCTGGTATCGGAGTCACCCCATTTGCCTCGATCCTCAAATCTGTCTGGTATCGCATGAATTATCCACAGAAAAAAACTCGTCTTCGCAAGGTGTACTTTTTCTGGGTCTGTCGTGATTTTGGCTCGTTTGAGTGGTTTCGATCTCTGCTGTTGGCTATCGAAGCACAGGATTTAGAAAATCACATTGAAATCCATACCTATCTCACCGCTCGAATCAAGAGTGATGATGCAACGAATATCATGATTAACGATGCCAACGCCGACCGAGATGCAATCACGGGTCTTCGTGCCCCAACCAACTTTGGCCGGCCAAACTGGGACATGGTTTTCAAAAGTATACGCAAAATTCACAGCCCATCAGAAGCTGGTGTATTTTTCTGTGGTCCAAAAGTCCTTGGTAGCGTGTTACACATTAAGTGCAATATGTACACCGAGCCAGGTAACCTCTCTTAATGATTTTAACCTGTATCGTTTTGCTAATTAGCGTCTAGGATTTGCATTCAACTGGGGCAAAGAAAATTTCTAGGCGTGTTTAACTTTTTATAACATTACTCGCCCTACATTTCAGTTTTAACCTCTATTCCTCATGATACTCCGATGATACTCTGTCGGCTCATTATACTGATCTAGTTATGAAGGAGAAAAGTTTATCAGTAAGTAATTACTTGGATGTATAAATTATATATAATTAATTAATAAAAGTATTAAGCTACAAATTGCATGACCGAGACTAAGCAAAATAAAAAGCCTCAAAAATAAAAATATTGTGAGCGTTTAGGCTACATGATAAAACTGCAATTATTTAGATCTATCAAATTTCTACGGCTGGATCATTTGAGGTAGTAAAAGAACAAGGCCAGAATAAAATAGTTTATCTTAGGATACCCATTGAAAAAGCAAAAGACGATGATCCCGTTCTCTATCAGAAAATCTCACGCTCCATAGACTTTTCTTTCACAGTGTAAGATGCTGCGTTGCCTTGTAAGTGCAATCAACGTTTGACGTTGCCTATCACCCAAATGGAAATAGCATCTCTTGGGGTAGTTCAGGCAAAACTACCAATTAAAATATAACTACCGAGTGAGGCATCTACATGTAGGTGCAAACTCGAAAATCACCAAGGGTCCGCATTGTGCATCAATCTTTGAAAATGCTCACCAAAATCGACGCACGCCTTAAACCTTTTAAAGGCGGGCATCTTTTATTTCGTGAGCATTTTCAAAGCTTGATGCATACCGAATGGACTTGGGTCGTATGAATCAGTGAGCCCCCATTATTAATCGGTCTCCTACGCTTAGAGCTCTCGAAATGGTCACCCCAAATTTGTCTTCACTTTTCGCCATTTTATATTAGACTTGCCTCGTATATAACCAAAACTCCCACCCACTATCATGCCTCAAATTGAAGAATCTATTCGTACAGTCATCTAAGATTAGGAAACTAACTCAAATTTTTTCGAAAAAAAGTTGCTGCCTCTCAAAGTGGACCAAGAGACTCTCTCTGTGATATTCGCTTAAGTTTTATGTCGCAGCGGAAGTCTCAACAAGAAGCAGAGTAATTGACTTCTGAGTCAGAGGATATTATCACTAGTTTGGTTCTCTATACATATGTTCGAGGAAAGTTTCGCAAATCGGCGTGAGCACGAGAAATGGCCTCTCGAATTCATAGTTTTAATGAAGGTATTGCATTACTTGGGAAAGATTGGATGCCAAAGTTCATCAAAATGAATCTTCAAAGTCACATCTAGTATGGATGGTAGATTAAGAGTTTACAAGTCGCTGGGATTACTCAGACGGCTTTGGATACATCTTACAGGCGCCCCAAGCGGCTAAAAATTGATAGAACAAGCCGAGCAGCCAACGTCTAGATTATGGACAAGCAGGAACCTGGCCGGGGTGTTTTTTCGAGCGTCAAGATATTTTCCTGCTCCGGATATGCTCACAGATCTAATAAATCACCTCAGAATCGCGAATGTGCGTCGGTTCCCGGGGTCATCCATGCGGCTGGTAAAAGAATCAAGCCGCCAGTGCTGATTTTCAAATGGGATAGCCTACAAACGTTATAACTCGAGAAGAATAGAATGGGCTGGATCTATTGAACATGTAATTCGTTATGAGATAGTTTATCGATACACTAGATCACCTAGTTTTGGCCCAACCTAGTTTTGGCCCGCCCTGTAGAATTATTAACACAGTACTAAAACTAGAATAACTCCACACCTACGATTAAATTTGCCATTGATTACACATTGAACTGAAGTTAGAACAGCCTCATCAGTTTCTATCCTTACTGAATTTGTAGCTCTTCTATTGCTGACGGTTTCGGCCGAATTACCCTCTGTCTGATCCATCGCAAGCTCGATTGCTTCAATATCCTTGAAGCGCTCATTGGGATTAATTTGAATTCGCTTTTTTGGTTTATTAATCCTATGCTGATCCAGTTGCGCTTGTAATCGAGCATTACTTGCTCTGAGTTGGGCAATTTCTGTGTTACCCCTGGAGATAGCTTTACCAGCCTTGGCAAGCAAGTAGCGAGTACTACGACCTAAATTAACATCACGTTCGAGTAACTTCTGAGACCGGTATAAATCTTGTGATCGTTTAGGAGTTATAGGCACCTCGTGAGATAAATTATTAGGTGGAATAGGGGGTGGAGTGGCTGCTCGTCGAGCTTGAACCTGGGTTGACTGTAGCACTAGTTCCGGGTTGGAGGGACAAAGTCCTGAAGCCCTCCATCCGGCTCGAATTACTCTTCCAGACAAGCCTTCTATCCTAGCTTTATTGTAGGATGTTATAAAGCGCTCTTTTTTAACGGGAGCAGCATCGTCAATGGACGCTAAGGCTTGTATCTCCTGCCGATACTTAGACTTGACTACTGAGAAGGGAGCAAGGTCTAATGGCTGAAAAATGTGCGATGTGTGCGCTGGTAAGTAGAGACATGCTATCTTATTTTGATAGCATGTCCACATAAACTCAACATCAGCATGTGAGCCATGTCCATCAAGTAACAGAAGCCGATAATCATACTGAGTTGGGGTCGACTCTGGTATGAAAATTTGACGAAGCCAGGCCAGACCGACACTGTTAGATGTCCAGCCATTTTCCGAAGTAGTGTACAGCCAGTCAGGAAGTGATTGGGGAGGGAACCAAGAAGTTTGGAGGCTTTGTCCCTTGAATATCACTGCCGGGCGGAGCCGTCGCCCAGACGCCGATGTAGTCTCGATTATTGAAACCCATTCCCGAGTGTTTGGAGATTTTAAATATACTTTGTGCATTAATGAAGACGATAATACTTTAGAATTACTACAAACTCCATGGGCAAGGCTAGTCTCGTCCATATTCCATATATTCTCGGTTTTTATATTCAGGTGACGTTGTTGTGCTGGTGATGGTTGAGATTACGATGATAAGGGTAATCATCACTGGAACTGAAGGTAGAACTTTCTAGGCGATTCCATAATGAGCAGGTGACTGATAGAACACTTTTAACGCTGTGGTTCTAGATCATACTACCTGTTGGAAGATTCTCGAAGGATCCATGATGCTTAATTGGGAAATCAAAGCGATACTTTAACCATCTCATATATGTATATAAGATATCTCTTCTACCTCGTAAATCTACGTAGTTCTGAATATCAATAATATCAGCAGTTAATACTCACTCTACTCATCATCATTCCAAAACCTTGAGTCAATATATCCTCCGTAAGCTCTTACCTTTATAACACTCGGTCTTTTGTTCCTGGAAGTTCCGATGTGCTGATGTTTTAAAAACTGTGTTAATAGATTGACAATAATCGAAACCCATGAAGAGGGCGAATTTTTGGCACCTGGAGATGCTTTCGGCCTTCAAATTCGTTGAACTGAGGGTCTTGATCCCTCGTATCGACGTCACCCATGTTGGTCACGATTTTCCCAATGAAGTTACCGACTGATGGAATTAATGAGCGAAATAAAGGATGGTAAATGTACTGATTGACTGATCGAATAAAATTATTTAATGGTAAATACGTTGACTGCGCCATTGAGAATACTGAATTCGGTAAAGAAGTTTTCAAATTTCCCTTGATTTTCCATCTCAATTTCTGCCATTAGTTGTTCCATTTCATCGATAGGGTCGGTTTCTGGCCAATAGTCAATGCCTTCGCAGTATAAGGAAATTTTGATAGGCTTCAGGGGTAGTATTTCTACCCGTCGATGACGCTGTGTGTTGCCATTTTGTAGCTCTCTAGTTGCGCTCCTCGAGTGGATACCTTCTGGACCATCATCCTACTTTTTGACAAATAAAGCACTTCTTTTGTCTTTGGTTTTGATTATTCTTACAGCTCCCTGGATGATACCTTCGAGGATTATTTTGATAGGAACCTCTCGGATTTTGTCGAAAATTATTGTTATCTTTGTCTCGTTACTAATAGCAGAGCGTAAGTCTGCACATACTCCTTCATATGTAGGAGCTGGCTTCATAAGTGCCATCTTACACCCCGGAATGCCTCGACAAGCGTTAAAGACCTGGTCGCATAGGTTATGCTCCTCTTGATAAACCAGACTTAGACCTTTTTGGATCCTTAATAACGCGTTGAGCAAGATCTCAAGGCAGTCATTTCGATCTTTGTCCGAATTTTTATTTATTATATGCAAAAAGGTAGCCTCCCTCCACCAAGATAAGTACTCTTGACAATTATGTTCAGTTTCAAAATGGTCTTTAGTAGCCCGGATAAGACTAACAGAATCATAATTCCTTACCGAAAGATGGGCATAGTAATATTCAGCAGCCTTACCTTTGAGCATAACGGAGTATGCACTTTTTAGGTGTTCCCCTGGCAAGCCTACTTTGCGACATTGATCAAAGAAGATGCGGAGTTTTGTGTCGAGTATATCGAACAAGTCTCCCCCGAACTTTTTAGATTCATCAAAATAATTTTTTGTCAACTCTGATAACTGTCTTGCAGTAGCTGAGTCTTTAGGATTACCATGTTGAGTTAAGTAGTTTAAGTCCGGGTCTCTTTCGGAATCAGCGTCAATTTTCTTTTTGAGGACCTGACTTATAAACTCATCATACGTCTCATCTATGTTTTTGCCTCATACTTCTTTATGCAACGCTTGATTTACAACCGCTCTCTGATCTTCAATAGTAGGAGATGCGTCATTTTTGACATCGACAACGGCCTTGTTCTAAAGCTCTTCTTGTTGTTGCTGAGGTGTTTTGGCTTTAAAAACGATAGGGCTATCTTTGATTGTTGGAAACCCCGACGCAGCTTTGTAAACTGCAGTTGAATTCTCCATCTTCCATTACTTTCGCAAGTCCTTCAGATGTCCACTCATTCTACTCTGTTTCTACGGGCGTATTCTGAAGGGCATAATCCATTCTTTTCAAATTAACGAAAACTCCGTGTGATCTTATAGCCGCGTGTGTAATTCTCCTCTTAGTTCGGTTAATGTCGCATGAAAAAGTGTTGTTGTCCACTCGTTGAAGTGTTCTCTGAAGTATTCCCATAATTGCCCATCAGTTTTGGATATAAGTTTATAAAATTGTAGTTTCTCCAAGATATACGGCGCCATCGGACTAGATGCACATGTAAATTGCCTCGTACGCCAACAGACTCAGTTTTTTCCACGCTCATTAAAATCAAAAAATACGATAAAATTTTTATGCGCATGAAGCTCAGCTACAAAATTGTATCGCGGATTTTGATTCAAATGGGCGTAAAAGAAACTGAGCCTGTTTGAAAATAGCATGCTTTGCATGGCGGGTCGCAAAGTTGACCTTAAATTTTTAGCGATCCTTAGTACGGTTGACCCCTATAACGATATGAACAGGGGTATTCTCATCTCGTATAACGATTTTTATCGACAAAAACCTATAAGATCCGTGCGCCATAAGATTATTTGTATACATTATGCCGATATCGGTGTGGGTGGTGAGAGAGAGTACGTATGTTATAACGATATCAGCTTGCTGAAATCTTCCTCAGGGGAGGGCATTTAATGCGGCAAAAAAAGGTTGCATGCTTTTATTACGATATCATCCAGCCATGTTGTGATTTGTGGTTGAGTTATTTCAAATGGCGCATCAAGTGTCAAAAAAAATATGCGTTTTGCTGTCCCTCATCTAATAGCGAGGCGATTAGGTGGGGCTATGACCACCGAACAATTAAGCCAGATTAATTATATGTAGGGTGTCGGAACTTCCAAATCGACAATTTTCGGCTGCATAAACACCAAGTTTTTAAACCCAAATGAAATTAGCCAACGCACTCTAAAATCAAACTTCTTTTCATTAGTTGATAGATAAGTACATAAATAATAATCTTATCAGTCGAATTTTACCTGAGAGGTACTGGTTGTGAAGTTATTTACGTTTAAGGATCCGAAATTTGTATGGGAGCTCAAGATTTAAAACATGCACGAGCCACCTGTGCCATACATGATCCACCAATTAGAAATTAGACATGTGATCATACATCGCCCAAAACTGTTATGTGATTCCGTATCGACCACCCGCAGTTAGACACAGCGATATTATTGTACGCGTATTATGATATTTTATGGGACTAGCCCTAAAAAGAAGCCTTTACCGATATTTTCGCTTAAAATATGGGGTGTGCACGGACGAAACCTGTGGAAATATTTGCAACAAATTGTTGATTATTTCCGACACCGAGGCAAACTGCAAAATTATTCGATTCCTAACTTTGAGCCTGGAGTTGTATGACTTAAAATTAGAATTACATGTAATCACATCCTACCCAAATCCGATATCTATAGCTAGTACAGTAAGTAGTCTTCGGAAATTTGCGCTTGATGTGTGAGCATTTTCATCTAATTCTGGTTTTTACTCTCCGTGCCGCTAACTCTTTCTATATATTCCGATTAAGAAACAAATTTGATTGATTTAGCTGGGCTTCAAATATATTAGATTAGCAAACAGATATTGACCAAAATCGGCATCCGGTACTGAAGTTTTGTACAGGACGTCTCCGTGTATACACATAGACTTGATGCCAAAGTTATTGTTTTCGACTCGCAACGACGCCGGTGTGGTGGAAAGAATTGAAAAATTATCCTTATTATAATAATATATCCGTGCACATGTACATCTTTGTACTCCCAGCCTTTTTGGAGCTTATGCATATCCAGCAGGGATCCCATGTATCCTGCAAAATATTGCTTAAACCCTTTCTCCCTTTTCTCATGTTCGTGGCAACCACTGCAACTTTCCATTGGACTGCAACAGTAGTTTCCAACGGGCTCGATCCGTAACGGCAAATTATGAAAGTTCGTAGCCAAGTTGACAAGCGTATGTGGTTCCGCTCATCGGTGAATTATTATTCCCGTACTGTGGAATCTCTTGATCGCTGTTAGTGGACCCCTAAGCAAGAGCCGTTATCCAAGTTTGATCGTCACAACCAAGCTCCTATCCTCTTCAGCATTGTTTTAGGTTTAGCGGTGCCACTCCCGAATTTCTCATCTGGTAGCCGTCCAGTGACAATATCCGCATCTATAGCTCGGACAATTTTGGTTTTTTTCAGCAAAACGTGGCCGAAAAGTGATACGAGGAATATCACTACCGAGATATAAGAAGTAAGAAATGCAGTCGTATCCCAAGGAATGAATGCTGTAAAGCCCTGGGTGATGGTGATCAAGACACTAAAAAAAAGCCCATAATACGCAAACCATTTGCCGCCTATCGCGCAAAAAGGTAACTCCTCACGCAGTATGCCGTGGGCTTCTAAGGCTCTCATAAACTTGATATGGCAGCCACTGATACAGCCCCAATTGATAAAACCAGCAACCGCACTCATGTTCATGAGCCAAGTAAATACATCGCCACCTCTATCACTCTCATTGAGGAAGGCTAAGAGACCAAAAGCAGATGTAACCCCTACAGCGACATAGGGTACACCACTTTTGGTCGTTCGTCCAAAAAATGCAGGCGCAGAGCCTTCGTCGGCCAGACCAACCAGAATACGAGATCCAGAATAAATATTGCTGTTTGCAGCAGTAAGTACAACGACGAGGAGAACGCTGTTAATAACCCCCGGAAGACCTTTAACTCCAGCAAGTTTTGCAGCTATTACAAAAGGAGAAGCAGAGGCGTCTGAAGAGCCAGAGACTAAACTTTTGTTGTCGTATGGTATCAGGAGGCCAATAGAAAAGATAGTTAAGATGAAGAGAACAAGAATTCGGATAAATGATTTTTTGATTGCTTTTGGCATGTTTTTCCTCGGGTTTTCACACTCACCTGCTGCAATTCCGACAAGTTCGGTGCCTTCAAAGGAAAATCCAGCTTGGATCAAGACTGCCCAAAAACCAACAAATTTTCCGACAGCAGGGGAGGTGGTGATAAGGTAAGGCGCAAATGCACCGGGGCTCTTCCAGTAGCTAAAGCCTAAGTAGCCATTTTTACCTGCTCCAGCATCAATGACGATAGCAAAAATAACAAATCCAAGCACGGTAATGACCTTAATCAAGGAAAGCCAGAATTCAAGTTCTCCAAAGTAAGAAACCGGAAGAAGATTGATTGCCGTCAAAATTACAAAGAAAGCTCCAATAGAGACCCCAATGTTGAGTTGTGGTACCCAATACTGGATTATGAGACCAGTAGCCGTCAATTCCAGAGCATAAGTTGTTGCCCAAGAAAACCAATAGATCCATCCCATCGCAAATCCGAGTGAAGGGCTAATGAAGCGCGTTGCGTATTTTGTGAAAGCACCACTGATTGGAATGTAGGTAGCCATTTCTCCCAAGGAATTCATGACGGAAAACACAACCGTGCCGACAAAAGCGTAGGCAAGCAGAGCTCCTGCTGGGCCAGCCATTGCAAGAGCTGAGCCCGAACCAATAAAGAGACCAGTGCCTATAGTTCCACCTTGTAAACGTTAATAAGACGGAACTCAAATTTTAGACAAGAAAAAAAGCTGACCAATTGCAATCATCTGGATATGTCTAGCTTTCAGCTCGCGCTTCAATTCCCCGATTTGTTGACCATGTTTCTCAGCATCCTGCGACCTTTCACTATCAACGTCAACATTTGGACTCTTTTCTATCTTGTTTAGAGACATATCCAGCTCTTCGCTATTGTTGACTGCGATGAGGACTTGTCAAAATTTTCGATTTTCACGTAGAAACATGGGATTGCTGTCAGTTAAAGATAAGTGGTGCTTTATCTAAAGTAATTCCTGTCGAATGCTATTCTTCCTCTATGAGAGTGTTTAACTAGGATTCCCGGCCCATATATTTCTTGCAGGGCATTCTAGCTAGTAAAATTGCTCCTTTAAGGAAACCAAAGGACTAAGTCAGGGCGAGCGCGATACTAGCATTGTGAAATTCAGACGGACCAAGTACAAGTATCTTGATTTAACATTCTTTGGGTGATACAGAGAAAAGAAAATTAACCTTATTTCTTTGGCCTTCTCTCCTATGATACATATCTTGAAACGTTAATTGATGTCGTTCTGTACACTTGTTTTCTCTTCCATAGTCGAATGACATACTGTGGGAGAGGTAAAAAATGTACAGTCTGGATACGAGTTTATCTGATGATCTAGGGCTGAGTGTATTTGGTAGTACCCCTGACATGAAGAATAATCTTATACGACAATGAAAACTTTTGAGCTCTAAGTCTTGTGAGCGATCGGCCGAAATCCCCCGTGTGTAAAAGACAAGACTTACTCCACTTCGGGGCTGTCCTTTACAAACACTATCCTTGCATACGAGAATAGGATCATAATTAATCTGATTACAATAAAATAGACTCACTCGATGGGATAAAGCATCCTCCTATCATCCAATGCATGAGATTTCCAGAGTTAAATGAAGCACGCACAACAAGCGAGAGTTCCCGGAGGAACTCTTGTAAATTATGCTCCGAGCGTGGCTAGGAACGATGAACAAATGATCCGACGAGCGGCGTCAGGTAATCAAGTTCGGCTAAACCGGACCGATATAAGATTTGGCCACGCCACAGCTCCGCGAGAAGTGCCGCGCCTATCAGACCCAGAGGAAGTTCGCCCCTCAGGCGAGATTAGCCAATCTCGCGGCAGGGACGAGGAGAAGGAGTCTTCTGATGAGAAGGCGAGCGCGCTGTGAGAGCAGAGACAGAAAGTCGCTGCCGCCGCGGACGCCGTAGACAGATGAGCTACAGACTTCCTAGTGTCGTTTCTCGTCGGGCGCGCCTGCGGAACTCCAGTGACAAGGCGAGAGCGGTGGCGCTGAGATGCCGCAGAACAAGACGCATGCATGCGTGCACGCCACGGAAGCTTGTCACGAGGTGTCTAGATGAGAGAGGGGAAGGAAAGATCGGCCGTCGGCCGTGACGCCGAGCCAGTCGGTGAGTGCTTCTCAGACACGGCAGCAGGTATCCAGTGAGGCCGCGAACGCCTTGACCGATGCAGCGGTACGCTCGCCGGACGGCCAGCTCTACGGCAGCATTTGGCGGGCTTCACGAAAGAGATCCGTCTGCCAGCTGTTCGTCGCTGCTTCTCAGTACACGCGCACGCCAGATTCCGTCGCTGTGTCTGACCGTGCGACGGCACCCGCGGGCCCTGATAACGAGATAACGCCGCCGCTGCTCATCCTCTGGACAAGGTTTCCTCGGCATCAATCACAGCCAGCACGACGTCGCGCTAGCTTATCTATCTATCTATCTATCTATCTATCTATCTATCTATCTATCTATCTGTACCGCAAAGGTGTGTTTGCGCCGCGCGGTGCCGTCACTGATGGACCGGAATTCAATTTGACGGCGCCGCGTGAACTTCGTTAACCCGGACGCTTGCACGCATGCATGCATGGATCCTTCGTTCTTATACCCCTGCCGTCGCCGCTGCTCCCACTGTCGTAGAGATTTCGCTCGCTAATCGGATTCGGCGCAGCGCCGCCAGATAACCGAGCCGCTGGCCAGCCGAACCTTGAAGCGTTGTCATTAGATAAGAAGATTCTCTCAACAAGCTATTCTGGGCACCTCTCTTATCTACTGCTCGATGGTAGCTTCAGTTTTGAATGGCCTAGACCCTGATAATCTATTACTTGACACCTCCCGTTTGACAGCAAAGTAACTCTCAATCATGGCGATATTATAGTTAATCTCACCTCTTCTGGCAACGTTACCTAGCTTATTGACTGAGGAGAAAGATTCTACTGTACTGGGAATACATCGAGGAAAAACTCGACTAATGCGGCTGCACTAATAAAACTTATATTGTATATTTTGTCTATGAGCTTGAAATTTCCTCAAATCTGATATCAAAGAGCTTTAGAAACGGTGATACATATGCTCTATATAATCAGTCGCCATGTCCCTAACGTCGATAACGCTACTCTTACTAACACGACTCCGATAAACTAACCCAAAACTTTGGTTCAGTCCCAAGGGTGGTTTCCGAGTCGATGAATTTTATTTCTAACAAGATATAGCGTTGTGATCGCTCTATCATTTGTGGCTGGTTACCAAAGGAAGAGGTGATGGAATACTCTCTATAAAAGCTTACATGACCTTGTGCTGTCAAGACTATACTTCGACGATTGTCTTGTGTTTTTTTGTTGATGTAGTGTTGAATTACTGAGAAGATGATACGTATAGAACGATGAGTAGTAAAGAATGACTTAGCGCGAATCGACTTGTGTCGGTAAGTCCGGGACTTTAATTAAAGAATCCTTGCATTAGCGACAATAGTGAAAAAAGATTCACGATTAGCAAAAAGTAGGGAAGCAGATTTGCGATTTTGTCTGCGGAATACAAAAATTCCGGTGTATAAATATTTCAAGTTCTTTCCATGTATGTCAACATTAGCAAAGCAAAAATTGACTGTCAGAATACTGAAGTGTTGTCACTAAATTTATTCCAGATGATATTTATACATGCAACATAGATTCAACAGTTAGAGTTTTACACTTGGAATCTCTGGTGTATCATCTTTCGCATTTGCTTCTGCTCCAAAGTTGGCAACATTTGAATTGGTTTTTTTTTCAAGTAGTAGGGCAATAGTTGAGACAACATCTACAGGTTCAGGCAAGTACCAACTTGCAAGCGTCATTTTGCTGCTCGCGCCGACTAGAATACTGTAGCAATGACTATTTGCCAATTTTGCCGCGTTAAGAGCACGAAACATATCTTCATCTGTGGAATCATCTCCAAGACAGAGTACAAACTGAGGTTTGGGTTTTGATTCCAAAATGAGGCGCTTTGCAATCTCGCCTTTGTTGATGAAGGTAGGTCGAACCTCAAGATTAGCTTTTCCGGTCATAACTTCGACTTCCCACTGACTACCAACGGTCCTCTCGAGCTCTTTTTGGCATTCTCGAGCATTTCTAGCTCCGAGTGTGGGATCCGAAGGCCGATAATGCCATGTCAGAGCACACCGTTTACGTTCAATAAAGGACCCTATCATTATCTTTGTCAGTAAAATTCTCTACAAGCGGTATGGTTGGGCTGATGGTAAATAGGGCAATAACATCAATCCATAAAATTGACTCACCTGGAGTCTTGACAGTATAATCTTGGAAAACCTGGATTACTTCTTTTTGCCAACTTAGATCGAGGGTCTCTGCCATATTTTCCCATGATTTATGTCCTGGAAACCGAATAAAGCTGCCATGCTCCGCACTAAAGCCTAGACCTTCAATATCTCCCAAATGTTGTTGAAGAAAATCTTGGTCACGACCGCTAATAATCCAAACAGAATTATTTGGATCAGCCGCCAATATCTTGAGTGTTTGGATTAGCTTATCGCAAGGTAAAGCAGCAGCTGGATGAGGAACGATTGGAGTAAGCGTGCCGTCATAATCAAGCATAAATAGGCGCTTAGAGGCAGCATGGTAATGTTTAACTAGTAGCTCTTTATCAAGTAAGGGAGTAGACACAATTGTAGTCTTCTCATTCACAACAGTAAGGAGATGATGAATAAAACCATTAGTCCACTCTTGAACGTTACGTGTGGTCACATGATCGTAAAGCGACTTGTGCATGGCTGCTTTTTTTTCGGAGCTCAAGGTCAGAGCAGAGTTAATTTGTTTACCCACGTCCGTGAAATCCCAGGGGTTGATATGGATTGCGTCTTTGAGGCTACAAGCGGTTCCTGAAAACTCGGAAAGAATGAGCGGGCCATGATTATCCCGTTGACATATAACATACTCTAGACTTGTAGTATTCATGCCGTCTCGGACGCTTGTAATAAGTCCAATATCGGCTGAGCGAAGTAATGCTAGGTATTCTTGCTGTGAAAGATATTGAGGGTAATGCTGGACTGGAGAAAATGATAGGGATCCATAGATTCCGTTGATAGTAGCAACTAGCTCAGAAACACATCTCTCTGTCTTGTTATCCGTTGGTTCTTTCTCTTTTTCTATACTCGTTGGGCTTGTGACTTGAATCAGCACAACTTTTCCCTGCCATTCTGGATAATCGGCATGAAACTTTTGAAATGCCATCAATTTCTGAGCAACGCCACGAACAGAATCAAGACGATCTCGCCCTACAATAATCTTCTTGCCATCGTAGAGTCGACGAAGTGCTTTGACTTTACTGTCGATTAAAGGATTATCGAAAGCATTTTTCTCCACAGCAGCGGCATCAATGCCTATCGGGAAAGATCCAATATTTACCTTTGCACCGTTGAAATTGACGCCTGCGATGTCCGACGGGAGGCCGAGAATTCTGGTACAACAGGATGCAAAGTGCCTTGCGTAGCTCGGAGACTGAAATCCAATCAAATTTGCTCCCAGTACTCCCTTGAGAACTTCCTTACGACGCGGTAGACATCTAATAAACTCACTACTGGGAAATGGTATATGAAGGAAAAATGAAATATAAATATGTGGTATGCGTTGACGCAGCATACTAGGGAGAAGAAGAAGATGGTAATCGTGAATCATTACAATATCGCCGGGTTTATAAAGCTCCAGAATACGGTTTGCGAAATTTTGATTCATTCGGACATAATCAGCCCATGATTTACTCTCTTCTCTTCCATCCGTTGGCTCATTTTGCTTGTAATGAAAGAGCGTATAGAGATCGTGTTCAGCGAACCGTCTCCATCTTGCTTGATCCTTCAGGCATATATCATCCGCAGAGTCTTCTATGTCATCATGTAGCCAGACGGGTACCATTCGATAAGTTTTGTTCCGACTTAGTTGTTTTTCCAGATTTGATTGGTCACGCTTACTAAGCCATAATCCTTCGGTGTGCGTAGGTGCAGTGGGTGTTACAGAGCCATCTACAGATATAGGAGCAGATGACGTATGCAAATGAGAATATCGGGGAAAGGAGCCAGTAAGAGGTGGAGTTTGGGGCGGAGTAGAAACATCAGGCACTGTTATTTCACCAGTCCATCCAACTAAAGTGTGGTTCCATGGGGTTTTAGTGCTGGATAGATGGGCAAAAGAGTCGAACAGAGCAGATGTTCCGCGCCTGGGATCAAGGACCTAAAGTCTGGTCAGAAAGAGGTTAAAAAACAGCCAGCAAACAAACCCAGTCTGCCCTTTTCTTATACTTTAGGGAAAATGGAATGCAGAAGGTAGCAGTTATTACACTACCACTTAAACCGAGCTTGGCGTTATCTGCGCACGGATCTTGAACCTTCAACGATTCATCGTTCTTTAAGTCTCCCACACCTGTTGGGCCCGCAGCTTGCGAGTTACATGGCGAGTTGTCTGCAAGATTTGAAGCTACCGAATCCGGTAGCTTAGAATCATGACTTTCTAAGTTTGGCTCAGGATTAATAAAAGGTGCAGAGGAGCTTGATTCAGGGTCTAGCATAACAGGGAAACCCATAAGAAACAATCCACGGCTGTATGCAATACTTCCTTGAGTTTCCTACGAGGATAAGACTGACGCTTAGGAGACTTGAACGTTAGATCCTATGACTTGTGATTAGTGTATAGATCGGTAAAGTTATTGGGATTTAATTACAAACCCAAGAAGTTGTCTTTCGATAGAAAAATAAACACTGCGGAAAGAGAGATCAACGGCTGTAAGATCTCCTAAGGAATAATCTTAAGATATAAATGTAGAAGATGGATTATGATAAAAAAGTCTTTAGACGCCCGGTCCAGGATGTAGGTCACGTACTAGGAAACAAATCTGCAATGATTTTGATCAGGCTTGTTATCGAAAATTTATTTGGAAGGTTTACTTTCTCATGATACCTTCACCGGTACTCAGCTGGAAAGATGTGCTAGCGGTGAGAATTAGTGTATGGCAGTGGCTGGCGTTGTGTCTTTTGTTTTAATTGGCTCGAGTGTTCTGTAATACCAATCAGGGTGCCCCCGAACGATTAAGATAAAGAAAGGAAACAACAACTTAATTAAGTGATTAGATGGATCAGTTTATTAGATGTTTGTCAATACACCGTCAATCTTCGCAATTCTTCTTTTCATACACTATTTTATGAATATATGAATAGGTTCCCTTATTTATGATTAATCAGCGACATTTAATAAACATGAGTACGCGCATGATCTCTTATTACATATATGGTAGTTTATGACACAAAAACTAACTGCTAGACTTGGAGTGGGGAAACACTATCGGTCGCAAGTTTTATAATTCTAGGGCATCTTCAGTGGAGGGAGGATCATTCAACAGATTAAGCTTTGTGTTTTGGGCCTATTTGTTTTTTTTACATCAATTTTTGTGTATGCAGCCTTAAGGCTATGACACTAATGACGACGGAATTCTTGTATTTTGTACAATGACTTAGTTTGACGTTGGAACACTCATACCCAGATTTCATCCGTAAATACCACTTGAAGCTAGCGCCTTGCGACATGTAACCTCTTCCGTGAATACCCACTAGAGGGAAAAGTGTGAAAAACCTCTAGTTATCTGAGTATGCCTCCATCAATCTACGAATACAGCGACACCGCGAGAAATGTGGCTTGTGGGTCTTACTGGATTCGAACCAGCTTTCTCCTGTCTCAAGTGGGGCAAGTGTTCAGGATACCCAGACTCTCCTTGGGGTTTTGGGACTAATCACCCCCCAATCCATGTGAAAATCAGCTACTCGGGAATCAGTACAATTAATTTGAGTTCTCATCATCTTTTACCTGTGCATGTACATGTACCGTGATGTCCTCAATTATGAACAATAACGTCTTATGAACCATCTAAACTTTATCTCAAATCCACTAACCGAAAGTAGTATTTTATCTGCATTTCTATGCGCTGAATTACTATTCCTCCAGGGTAGGTTTTGTCAAGTGGAGTAAAAAGCGGGGGCTTTTGAGAGCCATCTTTTCCTGATTCGGTATCATATCAAAAGACATCAACTTTTTAATATTCTTTTAATAGATTTGACAAAGATTACTTGTACTCTCGTTCTAGGGTCGTGAATGTAAATTTCAATTATAGGTAGGGGTCTCGCCATACAAAATTCTATAAAATTCTTATTAGCTAAGCCTATCTCGGAAGTGATACCCGTCACTTTGTATGTCTTACGTGTACGAAAAATCGTGAATGTAAAATGCAGGTTGTTAAGATCTACCGAAAATCTATTCTAGTTCTAGTAGTTTTTACTACTAAATTACAGCTAGTGCCAAGCTAATGCCAAATCTGAATAATAAGTGTAAAAACATATTTTCAGTATTTGGTGACGCCCCCCTGGGCAGCAAAGACTGCCTAGCATCTTGTGGGCATACTATGAATGAGAATTCCTATAAAATCTCTATCAA
>JAKRRZ010000417.1:0-21350 GCA_022627015.2 Podosphaera aphanis | reverse complement strand
ATCACTATCAGGCAGGGATGTAAAGGTTATCGTGACAGATCCGGTTAGTCGTTTGGAAGTACCTTGTATACAAGGTTGTGGTACCTTTCGTTTAGCGTTTTGCTACCTTGCGTTTAGAATTCCCGTCCCCCCTCGTGTAAAAACTATTCTGCCTGGTTATTTTGACCTGCTACTAAATTTGGGGCAAGAATAGATTTTTTCTAATTATAAAAAGTTTAATTGACTCTAATCCCTAAAAAAGAAAATAGGACCCATAAAATTATGACGAACATAAAACACATCTTTCAGCCTAGCAATTATGACCCCACTAAGATGTTAGGGCAATGACTTCGAGTATGGCCTGTTGTCCGACAACCTTGACATCTTATCTTATCGTGTCCAAACTCAACAAAAGCAGTGCAGTGTCGTAATACTGGTTGTAAGGTCTCGTGTTGGGAAAGGATACGGCCAGTTTGAGCGGCCTGCTGCCTCTTGTGTGCTCTAGCATAAGCACGGCGTCCAGATTCCTCAGTTCGACGCTGTTGCCGGATCACAGGGTCAAGAAACGGAGGATCAGGTAGAAGCTGCTGAGAATTAGGCTACGGACGAACAAAGTGCCAATGTTGATGGAAATCGTTGATCGTTAGACCTGAACGAATGAATAAGCTTAACTTGGCCAGAGTTGGGGTCCTAAAGTTAAAATACCTCGATTTGGGGACATTCGCTCCTGGATGATGTGCCAACAGGGCATACCCATTGACTTATTGAATGTCCCAGTACAAATTGGAACTTTGTCCATCCCGCGTTCGCAGTTCCTCATTCCGAGCTATATTTGACCTGCTTGCAGGTTTCATCAAGAGCAAAGTGTGAAATTCTGCCCAGAACTCAATAGAAGAATTCTCCAGAAATTCCTGCAGGCAAGCTGTCGCGTGCTCTTAAGCGTTTGATTATGCTGGAAACTCTGCGAGACGGGTTTCAGATATTGGAACATCGAGATCAATTAGACGTTTGAGCCTAGTTGGGAAGATTTGGTACAAAGGATGATTGTTCATGCTGTCTGGGACACCTTATGTTTTATCATTAACTGATGGGGGTGTACCAACTTCACTAGCGCCTACAGCTCTCACAGCATTTTTGTATATACCTTATGGTTACTTTGACTTCTATACTATAATAAGGGAAAACTGATTATATTCATTTTACACACGAAGTTTAGAGATACTGTGATATACATCCTCAGAGAGATTTTTGCCTCAGAGAACCGTGATACAGTAATCATCTTAACAGATTATGATCTCGTTGATCTGATCAGACAGTGCCAGCTGAATCGAGGCCCAAACAGACGACAGCTTCTTGGTTGGAGTTCCAATCCATCTCTTGAGCACAGCGTGTGCACCTTCGAGCCTGGAGGTTGTCGTCGTGTTCCGATTGAAGAACTGATTGGTCCAGGCGTGCACGATGTTCATGTGCCGGGGCTCTAACCATTGCTGAAGGGCATACCTCACAGCATCTTGCTCAAGGGTTTTGGTCGTGTGCCGAGCAAGATCACCAGGTGAATTTGCTGGCGGAAGTTTGTGCAATTCGCCCTCGTCGTAATTGAACTCTGTTTTTAATTCTTCAACTCTGTCCAGATATTCTTCGGGTATCATTAAGTGCACGATATCTGAAAAGGACCTTTCAAATTCTTTCCACCGTTCTTCAGTTTCGAATCTGGCTTTGCAATTGACCTTCAAATTCTTGCATATATGTCAGAAGCAGATAATTCTGCTGGTCTCCGAATGCGGAAATTGACGATCAATTGCGCTCATCAATGCCAGTTCGCAATCAGTACCAATCATGGATGGACGTCGATTATGCTGGTAGAGGGATTTGAGGTAAGTCACTGCCTTGTCATAATTTTGCTCGTTTTCCCGGTCCAGGAAGCAATATCCTATGATAAACGAACTGTTAAGATTATCAACACCAAGAATGTCCAAAAGAGGCAAGCTAAACTTGCTTGTCTTGTACGTGCAATCCATGAGGATATCTGGACTTTCGTTCGGCAACTCGATGGATCGTGTATCCGCAATAAACAAGTATTGAGTTGGCCTAAAGCATCCTGGGTATACTCAAAGAACACAATCCCGTTCGCACGTTGCTGGGTCGAATAGTTGATGAATGCTTGGGGAGCTGAAAGGCCGTGTTGGCTCGAGCGATATATCTGGGCGTTAATGTCGTAGATATCACGATGGTTGACCTCAGGTGCATGCTCCCGGTTCTTCAAGGTTACTACAGTCCTGGATGCCGGAATACACATGCTGAAGTTATTACGAACCAGTGCCATATCATCTTCGTTGAGACGACGATGCTCTGGGAAAGACGATGGGTCAGCGGGCTCATGTTTGTGACTGATACTCTCTGTATCGATACTCCCATCTTCTGTTTGTAGAAAACAAATATCCCATGTGCCATCAGTCCTCTCCCTAGCTTTGAACCTGAAGGGGCAATTTGTCTTCCGAGTCAGTCGCTGTCGCTTTCGACATGGTTCATCAACTTCACTGCGGTAACAACCACCCTTCTTGCAGATCAGAATCTTCATTGTTCTGCCTTTCCTCTTCGAAGAACTAGCAATCGTGATAGCATATCTGGCAGCTTTAGCATGGCCTTGTACAGCCTCGTGTAAGGCTTCAAATGAAGCGTAGGAGCCAGCAGAAAGAGCAGTGATGGGTGAGAGAACCATTTATATGGTTCCATAGAGGGAATTCTATAGTAATTAGTTATACTGGCACACAATGGACATGCTTAGAGGAAAAAGGTGTTGTCGCACATGATAGTGCTTCAAAAATGAATTGAATTAGGTATGGAATCTTGGTCGCACAAGACTGAGGTACTGCGTGGACTTCGATTGAATGAATAATTCGAGATTGCGTCACTGATTGCGCGTGTGAAAGTTGTGAGATATTACAATGTTCTGGTGTAGGAAAGAAATGTAAATAGTGTACAAAGACATAATATTATGATGATCACAATCATTTATTACTATAGCAACATTGAAACTAAAAGTTTTTATAACTAGTGACAGAATTAATTTTCGCCGCTCGACAGATTTGGCATTCAGAAGCGGTGAGATGGGATTTCGTGGGGGGGGGGTACTTCTCATATCCAAAAGGGGGGACTGCGTATATCACGACTCCAAGTTAAGGGCATAAAGTTACCTGATTTTTTACTCTAGCCTAATTTGGTACACCAGTGTTATGCAAGGATCCACCCTGCAAATATCTCACTTTTGCTAGTAACAAAATATATCCTTCCGACAGAGTATTTTACTCCACTTTTTAATCCCGAAACTCCGTAGAAAAAAACTGATATCTAAATCCGATCCCAAGCAAATTCCCCACCTACAAGCTGTTTTTCCTAGCCGAAATCCTCTTTATTCCGACAGGACTAGCGGCTCGACTTGGGGCTCTGCTAGCCATTGGTGTTTTCTTATGCCCACTAGCTACAATGCTCGGCGCACGGCTCCCTAACGCTTGCCTGATACGAAGGTCCTGCTGTGAGCGCACAAAACTCTTAGCATGAATATTGGTGGGTCTCTTTGTGAGTGGAGAGCTGGCCGTTGTCTGTTCGAGGCGGGCATCAGAAAGTTGTTGAGCGAAAGGTGATCTTTTCCGCAATTCTAGGCCTTTCCAGTAAATGATATAAACTGCGATCACCAAGAAAAAAGATATCACCGACAGAATAGTCGAAGCATACGCCAAGGGGTTAGATCCGAGATTTGTGAAGAACGGCGTTGCGGGAATTGTAAGCACACCAGCGAGGAAGTCGCGCGCCCAACCATTGCCACCAGTTGCAGAAGCAGAATAAGGACCATAAGCAGTGATCATATAATCTATTGTTGCCATGTAGATTGCATAATTTGCAATACCAACTATGCAACTGAAAAACATCGAGCCTACCCAGTGGATGGGTGGACCGGTGCTGGTCCATGCGAACCCTATCAAACCAATAGGTAAGCATGGTGCAGTATAAAGCAACCACCAGAGACGAGATTCAAATTGAGCATTCTCATCGTCCGGGTTTGCTTTTCTTTGGGCAATATTTCGTCTGATCATGGGGATAAAAGAGAGCCAAGCCAATAGATATCCGATGCCAATGGGGATGAAGGCAAGTCCTAGCTGTACACTGTCAAAGCCCCATTGGCGATAAACTAGAGCAAAAGACTGGATAAACATGAATATCAGAGCATCACTAAAACCACTGAGAAGAGATAAGACGAGCACGATCTGGGACAATGTTAGTGGATACACCGATAATCTACCTCCATGAACTTACTGGCTCTGTTAAGAACATCTTAAATGGTCGTCCCCAGGTTATTAGGATTTCTCGGGCCGAAAATCGGTCTTTGTAAGGTATCAATTCGTTAGGTCCCCATACGTTCTCTCCATCTTTTCGTTTTCTCTTCGCAATTTCGTCCATCATAATTGTTGTTCGTGTTTCAGGCACCAGCAATAAGTGCATTAGTTGGGCAAAAATTCCAAAAAGAAGTTGAATCCAGATCGACCATCTCCAGTTCAAGTACTGTTCACTGAATCCGCCGACAATAGGACCAAGGATAGAGCCACCGACAGAGGAAAACACTACAAAGGCAACGGCATACTGCTGACTTTCTGTTTCCCACATATCGGCAATCATTCCCAAAGTAACAGAGCCACCGGCTGATGACAACCCACCCAAAGCACGTCCAATCATCACGGTAGTGAAATTTGGAGCCAATGCCACCGGAAGCTGCCAAATATTGACTAGAAATAAACTGAGCTGAAGAATTGGCTTTCGGCCCAGTTCCTCGCTCCATGGTGCCCATAGCTCGCAGCCAAAAGCATATAAAACTAGAAAAATCATAGCACCACATCTAGCCGCTTGAGCACTGATATTGAACTCATCGATAATTCCAGGAATTGCATTAGAGTATAAGCTCGTGTTGAAGTTCATTGAAAGCTGAACAATAAAGATGACGGTCAGAATTGTCCATTTCTTCGTTGTAGAAAAGGAATATCCGAGCTCATCGTAACAAGCCTCTTCAGTCAGTTCAAAACGAGACGTCTCTAACTCAGATTGGTAACTCGAGTTCATTGTCGCCTTTAAACGAGGGTTCGAAATATCCTTTGCATCTTCGACAGCAATGTCAGTCGTTAATTCGGCTGGCTCAATAGACGTTTTTTCATTTAATGGAGTTTTCGAAGCCATGTAGAGAGAGATCAAATCACAAATAGAGTGGAGTAAAAAATTAAAGTTGAGATGATGCGGGGCTGAAATGTCAAACTTGAGAGTGGGTGAATTGATGTTATCGTTATATCTGATAAGATTGTACTTCCGGGGTCGACCACTGCTGCTCGTGTGGCAGAATTTTTTTAATCTGACTGACTGGAATTTCCCCCACTAAGGTAAGGTAAGAAGGAGAAGGAGAAGAGGAAAGATGAAGGTGATGATACTTTCCTTGAGTGGGGGGAGTCAAGTGATATAAGATTTTCGGGCAAGGGAGGTTGATTAGGTAGGACTAAGAAGCAGGTACGATCAATTACAGAATCCAAGGAAGGGTATTGGCCGCCCGCCGCTCATCCCATTAGTATGAGAAAGGGAGGGGGGGAGAGGTCAGCAGTTCGAGGTCGGGCCCAGAATCTCGAGACCTCGAAGAAGCTAAAGAAACGTCGAGAGAATTAGTGACCTACCCGTGCTGCAAGGGTTAGAAGATATGACGTCGAGCTAAGCTTTTGTGCGCCATCTACCTTATTCTTCCAAGAACGAGGTACAAAACTTACCCTGGACTCACTTTTTCTTGCCTCTCCCTTGAACCACGGTCGAGGGTTCTCCACCGCACAGCGTTACGAAGGCACAGCCCATCATGCATCCGGGGGGAGGGGGGGGGTGAGAGGGAGGTCGTGAATTCAGACCAGGGCTCTCTGCAAGGTCATGAGGTTGTGTTGGCACCTCTCTGAACGAACGGCTTGCGGTGAAGTCGAGTGGCGACATGGGAGGGCTTGTCGTGTGCACGTAATGTTATGCAAGTTCCTCTGGTTATATTTTTTAGCCTTGCTCCCTCTGATAAAATACCCGGGATCATAGCCGCCACCGCCGAGCCGCCGCCACCGGCATCAAGAACTCTTTTGCCGACAATTTTCCATGAAGTATAGAAACAAATATCAGATTGGAAGTCCAGGGCGTTGATCGACCTCGGTAGGGCTCGTGGAGAAAATTAGGCCAGAAAGAGAAAATTTTAGGTGATCAGAGTCAACGATGAAACACGGGAAGACACATTTTTATGACAAATATGAACAAAACTAGCATAGAGAAAGATTGAGCGTTTAGCTCGGTTATCGGAGCTTGGCTTAGTGAAGATCCGACAATTAGGTCAAGGGTACTTGGACGGGCACTCGGGGATAACTGTTATGCATCGAAAAAAATATGATCTGCACTGTATACGTGTATGGTGTCGCAACTTGAAAATCAACAATTTGTTTCAAATATTTCGACAGTTTTCATTCGTGCATACCCCACATTTTAAACGAAACTATCTTCATGGGCTTATTTTAAGGGCTAGTCCCATAAAATATCGCAATACGTGTACAATAATATCGCTAGGTATAACTGCGGGTGGTCGATCCGGAATCACATGACTATTTTGAGCGAAGGGAGGTCACGTGCATCGTTTTTGATTGGTGGATCAGGTGTAGCGCAGGTGGCTCGTGCATGTTTCAAATCTTGAGCTCCCATACAAAATTTCGAATTTTTAAAATTATTTAGCTTCACAACTAGTACCTTTCAGATAAAATTCGATTCATAAATTTATCATTTATGTATTGATCTATCAACTGATGAAAAAAAATTTGTTTTTAGAGTGCGCTGGCCAAATTCATTTTGGTTTAAAAATTTGGTGTTTATGGAGCCGAAAATTGTTGATTTTCAAGTTCCGACACTATACTATACTCTGCCCCGTCGAACGGATTGCTGCAAGGATAATGAAGTTTCTTGTTGAGGTAAGTGTTGTACACGATCTATTTGCTATATATTATCGAAACGTACAAGACTTAATTTAGCCTTGTGCTTTCTTATCCGTAAAAGCATTTGATCGTTCTCCCACTACTGCATGCACCCTGTCATCTATAGAAAGGCTCACAACCTTCCGTAGACCCAAACTTCGCTATGATGTCAGACCAAAAACGGGGGGCTGGTTACATGTATCAGAAAAGCACCAACAATTTTTTCTTCACTTGCTTGTAGGGTACTTTCTCGGAACTCGCCGAGGTGACAGCGTCGTGTTGGTTTGATTTCGTGGTACAGTTGAACCTGTCTAAATGCAAGGCCTCGGTAGTCCAAAATCTTTGCACTTGTAAGGCTACCAGATTATTGATTTTCACTACGCAAGTAGCCCTGTAAGTGCAAAAATTTTGGACTACTGAGGCCTTGCATTTAGACAGGTTCAACTGTATTCCTCAAATACAACAAGTACACGTATAATCTTTCTCCATTAGAAAAAAAGGTATGATATCATGAGAAGAATAACTTCACTGCATGTACATCTGTAGAGCTTCTCCCGAGTTCGAACAAAATACGTTGGATGACTTCATTTCTCCAACCGATGATTTCAATAAGATGCGCCGCTGAATCATTTAGTTTCCCTCTCATCTCTTCTCATTGACATAAAGAACGACACAAAAAGATATGTCATGTGATCAATACCCTTATACAGGATTATACACGTACCATTTTCTGAAACTTGGCTGGGTTGGATGTTATTCCTGTATATCCGGGTATGGGGATCAACTGTTTCATAATATTCAAGTTATCATCCCTTGCCGCACCTGACCGAGATCAGGACTGTTGATTGGCACAAAAGGTCGTGGACACAACGCCAAGAAAATCACTGTCTTTAGATTTTCTCACCAAAACTCGTATTGAGAGATTTGGCTGGCAGCTATCTAGTCTGACATTGTAAAGAGAAGCTAACTAGCTTGTGATTTTCTGGCGTTGGAAAAGAATACGCCAACTATCCAGTGAGCTGCCACACGCTGTAGGGGATCAGGTGGTTGGAAGATTGCCGGCTGTGACAAGGGATTCTCGTCAGCCGACCGATCGTATGGATATCACCAACGCGCCCGCTTTGTTTAGGAAAGACCGAGTGAGAGATTACAAGATAAAAGTAAATTTTCGGCGTTAATTTCCTTAAGTGTACTGTAGTACTGGGAGCAGCCTCATTTTTGAAGCGGCTGATGACAACCAGGACCAGCCTGTCATGGGGAAATTTTTCACAAATGCTGGATACTAGGAAACTCATCATGAACGGACGAAGCTCAAGTGAATGGTGATGTGATGAATATGACAAAGCGTGTCATCTATGTTAAGCCATGATATTTGGGGCAAGGGACAACTTGTTCATGGATACTATCAGAGCACGCCGACCAAAATGCTTTGCAAGTCGATGAGAATTTTACCCTAAAGGGGATTCACATTCTACTCTATTCCTTCGTGTAGGACTCAAGACTTAAGACTTAGTATGGCCTCTCCCCATACCAGCTAACTACCCTTCATCATGCATAGTCGGACTTACTTAGGCTCGTAATGTACAATTTTTTCCCACATCACGATATCTCGCTCTACGAAAAACACCAACTGCCGGTAATCTTTCTAATCATTCACGGCTTCGGGTAGTATACTCTTCTTAGACTGACCATTATGAACTATGGTACCAGGGTAGATTTGGGACAGTGGGGCAAGATCTCGCACAACCACAGCACCTTCAATATGTGTGTTCATACAAATTAAAAACCCAAGGGAGAAGTAATTAAGCTGCACGCATAGAACCGTTGTCTTGGTTTTTGATGTCTCTGAATATTGAAGGCGCTGTGGTCCTGTGAAGTCTTGCTCAACTGAGTCAAATCTACCCTGGTACCACAGTATCTCATGATCACGAGCCAATTTGTCAGTACATGTGGCTCCGGATCATAGTTTGACATGCTACTCGTGCCTAAATTATTACAAAGTCGCATATGAATTTAGTATTGTAAGCCTTGGTCGAGGAATATATGCCCTCCAATTGACTTCCAAAATCTCGTATCAAAGTACATGAGATTTGTGCCAAGCCTGACAATATTTAAAAACAAGATTTCAAAATTCAACTGGAGGGCAGAGTACTCACATGTACATGTAAACGTAAATACGAGTTTTTGAAGTATTTCAAGCACAGGTAGGAAGAAGTGTCGACATCATCATTCTCTATGCCATTGTGAAGAGAAAACAATTCGACGGTACCTGTTACAGGCTGTGCCTGCTACTAAGCTAACATGGGTATCCCTGGGGATAAGGGCGATCTATTGGTTGCTATAGTGATATTACCGAGGATATGTATATAAACATATTGAATGGCTACCAGAACCTTTTCTTGCTCAAGTAGAAAATAGACAGTATTAAGCCATGAAACCTTTTTCTACGTGTTTTGGTGCTAGCCTTTCACATATTTTCTACTTCTTTTAACTTCTAATCAGATAGTACTCTATCACACGTCATTTACCGGTCTCTAAAGGAGATTAGAAAAGAAGACCTGATTGGGACTTCTATGAGAATTAGGGTTCCCGAAAGTGAAGGCGACTCTACCAGCAAAGTAGATTCTTTTTTCTCATTAGAAAGTAAGAATATGACGGAACTACTCAACTCTCAAACCCCACATGGCCAAGATGCCCAAATGAGGGATGCCGATTCAGGCGCATCTTCAACGAAGAATCAACAAACACCTTATCAGGAGGCAGTAGACCTCAGCAACATTTCACCTGCGCTATATCAAGCACTTCTACTAAAAGTTACCCAGGGTCTGCAGAACCGATCCCCCAGCAATCAGCAGTTTTCTACGCTGTTACGGTTTAGCCGTCAGACATGGCTTAGGTGATTACCTAAGCAGACACATGATCACGCGCTCGCGCGCTGATAATATAATCTGTAATTTAGTGTTCACTAGATTCTTCTTCTACATAGTAATTTATTCAATCGACTTCGTCACAACCAGCTAGGTTTCGTTACATACGCATTCATCCTCGATACAACAACCCCCGATACTGCAATTCTCGACGCAACAACAACAAATCTAACAACCGACGTATCACCAAGCACCTGTTCCCTTTTCAAAATTTTCGACTCAAAACCAATGGCCAAATCGAGACGGTATGATCACATCCATTAACTCGCATGTGTTCCAAATGAAAGTCAAGTTGAGGAACAAAGGGATATGCGTGGATCGGACCGAAATGTTTGCCTTTCCATTTTCAACTCCATCCCATCTGAAAAACTTCCCCGGATTCTTAAATAGTTCGAAACTGGAGGGCCTGACTCAAAATACAACTGGGTTGACTACCTAGAGCATCTTAAAGCCCAGTTTGGCGATAAACAAGCTCGCCAAGTCACATGAAGTCTACTTAATCGTATGAGAATGGGATCTTGTCAATTCTTCTCGGAATTTCTAACGGAATTTGAGATAAAGCTTTCTCAGTGTCGCGGGACTCGATGAGATGACGAATCCAAAATATCCCTCCTCGAAATAGCAATCAATGCACCACTCCGTCAACTATTACTAAGTAAGTCTATGCCAACCGATGACTACCAAAAATGGGTATCCAAAGTAAGAGTTGTTGCTGCTCGACTGGAAAATACCCCTTCGTATCGGCCGAGTGGTTCCGCCGGCAGGAAAACCTGGTACCTCCCACAAAACGCTTCAGCATCATTTTTCACTTCCGAAAACTCCAGAGATAAAGCCGGCCCTAGCCTAGACTCAGACGGGGATACAAAGTGGGTGAAATAAACGCGATGAAGTCTCTCTAGACTATAATCAGTGCCTTAAATGATATCAATAAAATTCAGGATCAGAGCAAACCTAGAGCAAAGTGGTGTCACGGATCAGCAATAGAAAGCAATGGGCATTTGTATGGATGAGAGTATTTCTATAATCCAACTATAGAGAAGAAATAACTACGTAACAGAAGAACTACATATACATATCCCTAAAGTTGTGGCAAATATTTTAGGACCTTGTTCCCCCAAGCGCCTCGCCTATGTTACACATGATACTCTCTCGACTAGACCTCTTGTATGTCTCAGATGACAATCTTGCATGAATAATGAGTTGCCTGCGATGACTATCGTATGCTGCAGGCCTTGTCGGCTTACTAGCCGTCACAAGTGGAGATCTTTGGATGAATTTAAGAGACTTTCCCAAGAGGGCAAGTGTACAAGATGACAAAAAAAAGGGCACGACACCCGCCTCTGTCCCAAATACCGAGCCGCAAAAAGACCTACTAATGTGGGTCATATCAAGAGCCAGGATGGTGTCTCTTTACAGAAACTTTCGTCGGAAACAAATATCGATGACGATGTCAGTGATGCCGAGGTGTTGGGGGAAGAGTAACCTCTGAACATCATCGCGTTCAGGGGTGTAGGAGAAAAAATTCACACAACGTAAAGAATGCCCTTGGTAGAATAAACAGTAGCCCATTTTTGATTAATTGCCAAATAAAGTCCAGTTTTTTTGTCCATTCTCTAGTCGATACTGGATGTCTCTGCTTTGCTGCATTCTCAAAAAGTTATGTGATGAAAAATAACCTCCCGCGCATACCAGTCCAAACTCGAGCTTTGCATTCAGCTGAAAATGATGGAAAAGAAAGGACCATCTCTGAAATAACGTGTGTAGCTATCGATATTGATGGTAGACGTGAAATCATCTACGGGTATGTAGTTCAAGAACTAGCTTACGACATAATCCTAGGTAAGCCATGGATGGTACACAACGACGTTGTGTAACTTGTCAAAGAAAGAGCTATTCGCTTTGGATCATCTGATAGAAAGGGCCTAGTTGTAAGAGAAAAAGACTGGTACCAGAGGGGTGCTCCTTCGAGAATCAAATCTAAGGTCCAATATATTGCCGCTGCCACGAAAATAGAAGGGAAAGAAGCTCTACAGCTTATCAGCTCATCCATGGGGAACGAAGATACACAGATTTTTGCAATAACAATGGAAGATATCAACTAAACTCTCGAGCCAAAAGACATTGAATCAACCGAAAGTATCAGGGAAAAGCTCCCGTTTGAAATCAGAGATCGGTGGCAGCTTTTCATAGAAGACCAGGACAATTCACTTCCACCGCACCGGGCTTCCGACATGAAAATTGATTTTTAAAAGGATGAAAAAGGGCGTGACAAAGCAATACCTTGGGGGCCATTGTATGGCATGTCGAGAGATGAACTCTTGGTTTTGAGAAAAACCTAGGTAAGGGGTGGATAAGAGCCTGCAACTCGCCGGGGGGGCACCAGATTTATTTTTTACAAAACCTGGTGGGGGTCTTCGATTTTGTATTGACTACCGTGCCCTAAATGCCATCACGGAGAAAGACCGGTACCCTTTACCATTGATTAGAGAAACACTAAGATCGATCTCAAATCAACTTGGATTACCAAGGTCGATGTCCGGGCTGCGTTTCATCGGTTAAGAATAAGAAAAGGAGACGAGGAAAAGACTGCTTCCGTACAAGATACGGCTCTTTTAAATGGCTAGTTACACCATTTGGTTTACAAGGTGCCCCGGCTGCTTTTCAAAGATATGTCAACGAGACATTGAATGAATACATTGACGTGTTCTGCACCGCATACTTAGATGACATCCTCATCTATACAACCGAAAGCCTCGAGGACCACTGGCATAAATTAAATTTGATATTCGAACGTCTAGACAAAGCAGGATTGAAACTTGACCTTAAGAAATGTGAATTCGCAGTTCAAACGACCAAATATTTAGGGTTTATTATCAGTTTAGGAGAAGGCATAAAAGTCGACCCAGACAAAGTTAGAGCAATTAAGGCATGAGATGCCCCCACTTCAGTCAAAGGTGTTCGAAGTTTCTTGGGATTCGCCAATTTCTATCGAGAATTCATCCCTCATTTTTCTGAAATTGTTCAACCTTTACTAGACTTGATGAATAAGGATCGTGCTTTCCTTTGACTAAAAGAACATTATGAGGCCTTTGAATCTTTAAAAGAACTCTTCATAACAGCTCCTGCGTTAGCTTTATACGACCCAGATAAGTTAACCGTTGTAGAAGCTGATTGCTCAGGATATGCTATGGGGGCTTGTATCTCTCAGTTTGACGTCTCAAATTCTCTGCGGCCCGTAGCATATTTTTCTCGAAAGTTGACGCCTACGGAGTGCAACTATGAGATTCACGATAAGGAACTTCTAGCCGTCGTCTCCGCCTTAGAGGAATGGAGGGGCGAACTCATGGGGTTAAAAGATCCCTTCACGGTGTTGTCCGATCATAAAAATCTCCAATACTTTTTGACTACCAAAAAACTATCGGAACGCCAAGTTCGATGGAGCTTAACTTTATCACAATACAATTTCCAGTTGAAATTTAGGGCCGGAAAAGTGTCAGCACGTTCCGACGCTCTCTCACGGCGTGAACAAGACATGCCCAGGAATGGGGACGACGACAGACTAAAGAGCCGAGAGATGCAGCTGTTAAAAAGCTCTTGGATACAGAAACCATATTCCCAGGAAGCAGAAATAAAAACATTCATCACTAACATTTCGATCTCCCCCACAACCGTTGCTCAACCTTTTAAACCTTATACCAAAGGGCACGAGAATTTTCCATGAAAATAATCTCCAATTACTCTGGGATCGAGGCTATTTGGAAGATAGCACCTTACAAGAAATGTATAAAGCCGTCAGGCAGGAGGAGCGAAGTTTTCCAAAGGACTTAAATATCAAAATTGCAATATCCGAGTGCGATTTTGACGAAAGTGGAGCGCTACGTTTTCGCCAACGGGTTTTGGTGCCCAATTGGGAACTGCTCCAAATAGCTTTGATACAAAAGACCCACGATTCATATATTACGGGACATCCGGGCCGAGATAGCACTTACGCAATATTGTCTAGAAGCTTTTTCTGGCCTCGAGCTTCATCCATGGTAAGAACTTTCTGCAAGAACTGTAATCTCTGTGGATGTCCCCAAGTTTGGAGAGAAAGAAAAAAGGGCCTTCTTCTGCCCCTGCCAATCCCGGATCGTTTTTATTCTGAGTTATCGATCGATTTCATGACAGACCTTCCCGCAAAATCTAAAGGAGACCCAAGATTTATCATGGTAATAACTGACCGTCTATTAAAGAGCTGCACCTTTGAAGCAATAGATACAATGGCGGCAGAGGAATGTGCAAAAAGATTCGTACACTGTCATTATCGGTACCATGGGTTTCCCAAATTTATCACTTTCGACCGCGGCTCCAATTGGGTAGGAGATTTTCGGACCTGCCTTTGCAAATTGGTCGGGATGGAACAACGCCTATCGACAGCTTTTCACCCAGAAACCGACGGAAGCATTGAACGAAGAATCAGGAGGTGTTGGCATATTTGCGTGCCTTCATATCGTATACACAGTACGAATGGCCATCGATGCTTCCAACAGCTATGTTAACACTGAACAACAGAGATAGTGTAATTGGTCTCCGCCCTTTCTTTATTACCCACGGCTATCATGCAGAATCCATCGATCAAGTATCCTCCTTGTCAGGATTGCCTTTCTTGTATAATATAGATATGGAGATAACCAGATCATAGTGTTCTATGATTCTGGTCTGGCCTTTTGGCCGAGTGGTAATACATCTATCTCTTGTATTATGTAGGACGGCACCCTTTAGCCTGTCAACCACCCTGTCCACCCCCCCGCTATCTACATGCTACTCTGACACTCCTCCAGCTTAAAAGCCTCCAACCAAAATAAACGAGCTCGCGAATTCGTCAAACTTCTTACGGAAGCACAGGAATACGTACAAGCGGCTATGGCATCAACCCAACAGCGTATGGAATCCAACTCAAATAAAAAGAGACAGCCACAAGAACGATATATTGTAGGCGATCTTGTTTGGCTTAACTTGAAAAATGTACAAACGCCACAGCTATCAAAGAAATTATCTTGGCTAAAAGCAAAATATCGTATAACAAAAATTATCTCTCCCCACGTCGTGGAGCTTGACGTTCCCTCCAATATCTGGCCTAGATTCCATGTCGAACTCTTGAAAAGGGACCCTCAAAACCCACTTCCTTCTCAAATATCTAGAGATAGACAGCCACCCCCAATAATAAATGCGGAAGGGGAACCTGAACAAGTCGTCGAAAAAATTCTGAGGGCAGAAAAACGCCCTCGAGGTCAAGGTTTTCGCAGGGAAGTCCTAGTTAATTGGGAGCAAGTTGAAGAGCCAAATTAGGAACCTCGGGCTAGTTTGATAAAGACCGAGGCTCTGGATATCTTTGAAGCTAAATTTGTTACGGGAGATAATGTTGGAGAAGATGTGGGAACAAGAACGGGACGCTCGGGAAAAAAGATCAAAACTAAATTCTAAATTCTAAAACTAAAATTAAAAATAAATTGGAAAGAAAATAATGTTACAGGCTGTGCCTGCTACTAAGATAACATGGGTATCCCTGGGGATAAGGGCGATCTATTGGTTGCTATAGTGATATTCCTGAGGATATGTATATAAACATATTGAATGACTATGATAGCCTTTTCTTGCTCAAGTAGAAAATAGGCAGTATCAAGCCATGAAACCTTTTTCTACGTGTTTTGGTGCTAGCCGTTCACAATACCTCTGATCCGGATATACATTGAAAAGAATATCACCAAAATATGTCCTTCGGAATGTTCTTGGTACAATAATGATTACATAATGTTACATGTACGCAAGTCGAGGTCATACACATATACATGGATAAAGAGATCTTTAGTTAGATAACTTGAGAACGTAGTTATTTCAATTGGCTTTTTAACAATTTCATCTGTCATCAATACAGCAAGTTATGGTAGCATCAATTAAAAGAATACCTCGCGGAAGCGATAAAAACGAGTCTGTATAGATTAAGGTAATTCGTACAGATCGATTTGATTTGAATCAAATCATATGCTATCAGAAGAGATGATTATATCTAAAAACCTTGATCTAAACACTATACCTCACTACAAATGTGTTGCTACCAAAAAGTAGATATTATCTATTATTTTGCGGAAAGTAAAATCTTCTTTCTGGATCTCTGCTAATTGCTGCCATATACTTCTCGAGATTATCCCAGTTTTCTACTGCAATATCTAGATTTTATCTTATCTCCTTGTCACAGTATCATTAAATCAAATTCATGAACAGGGATGCAGCCCTGGGCTTTAGAAGATCGCTAATCGTTTGTTCTTGGGTAGGAAGGTGGGTCGGTTCACCCGATCATCCAGTGCCATTCCTTGAGTGTTCCTATTATCGAAGTAGATGCTGGATTTCGAAAATCAGTGAGCAAGAAGCGTACTCATGCACATTAATCAGCCTTAGTCGCATACAGACGAAGTGGATGAGAATGTCAAGATATGAATCATATTTAACATCGTACGACTCCTCGATCTCATTCGATTTTTAGGAGAGGGAGCCTTCCGGTACTAATCACATTCTGGGGAGGCAACCTCCTGGTGAACAAAGTTTGTGGCACATTCATGAACTACTGCTTCACATTTTGTGAACTGTCATTCTTTCAGCAGTCCCTCAAGTTTGAGATATGTCAAATCTTGATAATGAAGCCCAGAAAAACGCCTTCAAGCAAGAATAGGCTAGTGATTCAGTGAGTTGCTTCCTGATGCTTCCTGATGCTTCATAAATTTTGGCTCGTTGAAAAACTCGACAATTTGCTTCTCTTCGGCTGCTTCCCTGGGTTCAATCAGGCGAGCAGGATTGAATTTTGTTGAGAATTAACTGTAAAACCTGACAGAAGTCACCTGTTTGAATAAAAAAGAAAGATATAAGAGGGAATTAGTTGCTGTGAAGATAATCTAGAGAAATTATCTCCAACAAGTTCGATAGCGAAGCCCCTGTTAAAAGTTAGAGCCTGGTGTTAAATGGTAAATTGGCGGTGCGGCTACAAGTCTGATTCTCTTCAACATGATCTTTTCGTCGACGACGTTAGAATTGAGTGGTTGAGATAAAAGATTGGATGTTGTGGCCTGTTTCCACCATGGTTCAGGGGGGGGGGGGGTTAATAAGCGAGTGGTGGTTCACAGGGGGCGTAAAAATACTGGCTTGTGCATACAATTCCTGATGGGAAAATTATGGCTCGCTACATCTACGTTAATTCTGACATAGTACGGGTTTGTTCCATCAGAGACATTCCAGACGACGATCATGAAGGCAAGACATCACGCATGACTGACTATAACTGAGACAGTATAGGCCCCTCACGGAGAAGCGAAGTCAAGTGTACTCGCGCCACAGACACAGTCAAGATTCACGCGGTGCTGTGTGTGGCAGGAGAGAGGGAGAGAGCCAGGCGAGCAAAGGCGTTAACTTAGGTAACCCCTCGCCTCTTGTACGACTCATTCATGTTGTTGGGGTGAAGCGCGGATGTTCCATGTAACGACCGGTACCAGTGCATGTACCCGTGGGACGCCCACGGGTCACTGAAGTCGAGAAATGACGAAGACTGCGCTTCGGATGCGTCATCCCAAGATCCACATGGGCAACAGATCTAAAGTTCCCCGATTTCTTACACATCGTCAATGATTTCAATACCCAGCTTCAACATCACAGGAACCACTACAACGGACGACGTTCCTGCTCTTCCTGTTGAGAGTGTCATCTTCAAATCACTCAATCATTCCAGCTTACGCGACGCGATGCCAGCAATCACCAAGCTATCACGATCCTCTGAAACGACTTGTTTGAAGTGTACAGACCCTGTCCGAGATAGATGCATCCTCGACTAGTAGTCATCGATCTGGTGAATTACACTCTGAATCTGCTCCTCCAGGCCGTAGGGCACCATCGCCAAATCGTGAAGCATCACCGGGCCAGGCAGATATATTCTTCCAGTGAGGCTCGACTAGATAATGCCCAAGTTGCATCGCATGTAATTGGAACGAATGATATAGTCACAAAAGCAACTTCAGTCTACCATGAGATCATCAGCTTTGGATCAATGATGTCTGTGATATGGTCACCTCTAACTCAACCAGATGCATCTATTATGGTACTTCGTTATCTCAAGTGTCAGGAATTTAATTACCCCTGCCGGGAATCATAGTGAAAGTCCCTCACAATGTTGATTCATTTATAGCCTTAAATGGCAATCTACTGTCATGGACATACTCCGTCATACTTTCATCTTATCCCTTAGTTGCTAAATTCTTTGGTGTCCTTAAGATGTATACTAAGGCATTCTATAAAATTCTATTCTGCCTCACTGCATTCATCTTCCGTTTCTCTATTGCTCAGGAGAGTTCTATGATACTATATATTTCTCATTTAACGTGGGCTATACAAGAAATCCTTGTAACTGGCTTTGAGGTAATCGTCCGGACCCAAGCTTTTCCTAGATTTATCTCTTCTACCCATTGAACCTGCTGAACAAAGTCGTATTACATCTTGGCTATTGCCCCTCACATTTCTGTTTTGCTATTGTTGTGATTGATACTGCTATCATCATCATTGTTGATATTGCTTTGAAGAAATTGGTTAGTCTACTGAGATCTCTGAATGTATTAACCAAATTTAAAATTGCCTAAGGGTCGGACACGATAATTCAAAATAATTAAAGGGCAAGCAGGCAGATCTGAGTTAAATCCGCACCTAGAACTCAGCGCCACCACGAGCGACTCAGATTCATCCAGTACAGAAAAACTAACTTATCGTGTCGACAGCAACCGATTTAGAGAAGCGGCCCAGGCAACGATCAAGCGACTAGAGCAAGTGGCAGCAACAAATTCTTCCGCGAGTACAATACTCTTTCAACCCCAGTCCTAAGTCAGCTAGCTTCATCTCTTGGAAACGTGAGGATGACCATTCAATCTTCATCCTCGTAGGCATGTATTTCTCTCATACCCCATTTAACCCGCACTCTTAGGGACATCGATAGACCCGACGTAGGAGAGCACGCATGCCCGAGATCCGAAGTTCTTCTAAGCACACTCGGGCAAGCTTTAGAGGACTCGTCAACCAGCCTATGATCCATCTATTGATGTTCGAGCCTCCAAGCTAGTCATACGCATATTCGCTGATCAGTGTTCCAAGAGGCAACCTTCGAACCATCATCATCGATCAGGGCGAATACCGTGACACTTCACGATAGAAATCATAACGCACCCGCAAGACAGGATTGTTTGAACATTGGCTCTGCCTCTCGAATTGCTATATTTGAGACATCTGTTCGTCGAAGATGATATCTTTGAGGTTGAAAGGCGGATTCCCGGACGCGACTCTGCCCACTCTAACACGCCGTCCCTCGCATCGCGTGCACTTCGCCATGCCATATCCATCGCTCAACAAGTGCTTCTATTAGCGTACAGTGCAGGCAAGATAATCCCGATCCCACGAACGGGTGAGCTTGTAGAGAATATGACATGGATGGGCGTGCGCAGAAGCGACGGCGCCGAAACTAGTCGCTGAGGAATCTCTCGATTGTATTTTTCCTTTGAGCGATCACAGATCCTTTCTAAGTTACCTCAGTACCAAGAAATTCGGGGACTCCGATATATATCACGTGATACTCCCACCGATCAGACTTTCTGCAGGATAAACAGATTACAGAACTGATAACGGTTTTGTATGTGTGCCGGTGCGACGTCCCCAAGAAAGTTAAGAAGTAAAAAAGATGAAGTGTAAAACTTTAAAAACAACTCGGGATTCCCGATGTCCGAGGATACACTGAGCGCCGGCCGCTGTGATGTTGTTCATCTCTATGGTGCCACCCGAATAAATGCACAAGGAAATTACCTCAAATGCCAACTGCTCCATCACTTTCAACAAACATCTAAATCAAAATCCACGACGGTATTTTTATGTGTGAGAAGCTCAGCTCCAAAAATACCGTCGCTTATTTTAATTTAACTGGCTGTAGAAAAAGCTACACGGTTTGGAAAACTGTAAGCTTAGTCTGGCGGCCCCCAAAATTGGCCGTTGTATTTAGCGTCAAAATGTGCTTGTAAAGACACGTGTACCCAAAAAATTGGCTATCAGTAGTCGAACTGCCCTTTGGACAGTTACATGAATGAGTATTTAAGATCACATTAGATTGAAGTCCGTACGCTACGCACAATGGTGTAGTGGTGGCGCTCCCTCCTCTGGAACTGCCTTTTGCTCTCAACTTATGAAGCACGCGTTTTGAGCATGAGTCCTGTTTGAATCCCTCGGCAATAAGTTCACTACGTGCGAGCAGTCCAGGGTATATTATTCCTCCTGGGTAGTGTCCGTCCATTGGAGAAAGACCGTGCCTCAGGGGTGTAATTTCCACTAGTTTCAAGGCTAACTGAAGCCCAAGATTTTTGCCTGAACCGTTAGCTGGCTACCGATTTTGATGTCCCTCACATCAGCATCTCTCTCCATCATGGCAGCTTCTATTATCATCAAATTCAAGAGCAAGACCAACAACATCCGTACTGAAAATATCTACATTCTAACATTCTCACAAAGTATAAAATACGAAGAGAGTACAATCTCATCCGTTACTGAAGAAGCCCCCTTGATCTGCAAATAGTAGAAGAAATGAGCTGGACCGATGAGAATTGGATGGACCTTCTCTATGTTGATGTGAAGGTACAGTTCTGGTAAGTGCACTTAGGGACGCGCTAGCAATTAGCAGGGATTAAGAATAGATCCTTGTAGAGGATCTATTTGTATATAATACCTGAGGGCCCACACTCTCTTGAGTCCTTGTAGTCAATTTACTTATACACTTGAAGACATAGTTCTCTCGTCCTCTTGCATATTGACTACCACTTCCTCGGAGTCTCAGTTCTACCACAATTCCACTCTAGTGATAGATCTCAGCTATCAAGACTCTAGTATACCTCGAACTTTTATAAGCTTACCCCTAACCTCCCACACTCCTCCCACACTTAACCTAACAACCCTCATCCAACAATTATCGCCAAAAAAGTCCTCTCAATAAATTTAAGTTTACCCAACGCCCTCAAATCCTTCACCTACAGTTATCGCAGAAAACTAAGATCAAATTACACAACCTAGCGGCCTCTATAACTCACAAATCTAACAATAAAATTGCGCCATACTAGCTCATTACTACCCTATCAAAATTAACGTTATAACAAGTTTACTTTATATATTAACAGTAGTTCCCAATATGTCCGAAGCCATGAACGAATTCCCTCTGCTAAATGCCTGCACGAATACCACCGCCTTCCTTAACGTGACTAAGTCCCAACCCGACGCGATCGCAGCTGAAATCCATTCCCTTATAGCTCGCTATAAAACAAGCGTCGAAGTACGGTATCATGCCCAGCGTGAGCTTTCTTTGCAAACTGAATTGAAGAAGCAGTTTGAAGAG
>JAKRRZ010000416.1:0-21351 GCA_022627015.2 Podosphaera aphanis | reverse complement strand
CAAAAGTGGATTTTTTCGTCTGTAGCGCCGTCAACAGTGAAATTAGATAGTATTAGGTGATGAATGAAAGTGAAGCGGAACTGATCTTAAAGTCGGGGGGAATGGCTTTCAGCGAATTTTCAGACCTCCTCGCCTTCTCCTCTTTCTGAGCTTTGACCCAAGGAAGAAGAATTTTCACCTGCATATGAACTTGCATATCCTCAAGCAAAACGACATTTATGCGGGCCACCAGTAGTAAAATAGGCTGTTAACACAAGTGGTGAGATGCTGATTGGGCTTTCTAGGAGCGGTAGATTAGACTCCTACATGGCTTATTTTCGATGGCTACGGCTGCTCGTCGAAAATAAGTACAGGAGGAATAATAGCTGAGACTTTCCCACCGAGATTTTTTCCACCGAGTTTCCCTCTAGGTTTTCCCTCAGCCCGTGACCTTCGTGTCATGGTGAATACGTTCCTACCCCATTCGACCCGATGTAACTAGCTGGCTCAAACGTGGGTATTGGGAAATGTCGGGCACCGGATGGGCAATGCTGTAGCTTGGAGGATTATGTGTTCTAGATCTCCTTCATACGTCCTATATCCCTACGGGACAGTGGCCGGGCCAACGTCAGACGATAAATAGTACGCATAATTATAGAGTCGCTTCCTGAATTTTTAAACATTTTCATAAATGTCGCTTTACGTGGCAATTTCGAGTTGTCAATAGAGTACTCTAGTGTGATCCTATATTTTATTTCTCAGTTTGTGTAAATATTGTACATTGCGCCACTGTGGGCCATCTCTGCCTGATTTGTTATCATATTACGCCCAGACCCCCATAATGGTCACCCCAAATTCATCAATAATTTTTGCTATTCCACATTAGACTTGCTTCGCTTACAACCATAACTCTGATCATTATATCTCAAATTGAAGAATCTATTCGTGAAGCCATCTAAGATTGAGAAACAAATTTAAAATTTTCTGAAAAAGTTGTTGCTACGTCTCAAAGTGGACCAAGGGACACGCCCCGTGATATTCGTCCAAGTAATATTTCGCAGCGGAAATCTCAACAAGAAGTAGAATAATTAACTTCTAACCTAGAATATATTTTCATCAAGTTGGTCCTCTATACGTATTCTCCAGGAAAAAGTCGCAAAAAGACGTGAGCGCGAGAAATGGCCTCTCGAATTCATATTCTTAACGCAGGTATTGCATCACTTGGGAAAATTTGGATTCCAAAAGTCATGAAAATAAATAATCAAGTCACATCTAGTATTGGCTAATATATATTGAGAGTTTACAGGTCGCTGGGATAAATCAGACGGCTTTCGATACATCTTACAGGTATCCAAAGTGGCTGAAAACCGATATAACATACCGAATTGCTCACATCCAGATTAAGGATAAGCAGGAACCTGGAATTGGTGTATTCGGGCGTCAGGGCATTTTCCTTCTCCGGATATGCCTTTAAATCTAATAAACCACCTCAGAATCGCGAATGTTCATCTTCTCCAGGGGTCATCAATGTGACTAGTAAAATAATCAAGCCGGTATCTATTTAAATGGGATAGCCTGCAAACGTTATAACTCGAGAAAATTAGACCTAGCTGGATATATTAAACATCTAGATCGCTATGAGGTAGTTTATCGATAATTCATTGCGTCAAATCGAGCTTGATATGGACTGATCTCGGATGCTCCTCTTGAAGGATTATGGCAGTTATGTGGACGAATGTTTCATGTGGAGATACAACAAAAATATTTGAACAAGTGTTCTGTCTTTCAGATTCCTCCCATATCCTACCGCAACTCGATCTTGCCGTTTTTTTCTTGAGTTGGAAGCTTCGAAACCGAAAAATCATCACGGGTCTCGCGCACCATGGAGACGCTGTAGCTGTCAAGGAAAAACGCTTTCCTCGCCGCTTATAATCAATCTAAACCCAGAATCTCCATTTAAAGAGTGCTATTAGATGAATAGAAACCGTTTTTTGTTCTTCGAATTCCCGAAAAGGATCTTAAGTCATCGCAAGTACTATAATTTTGAAGACATCTCCGGAAGAACTATTCATACCATATAAGTCTAATCTGAGGCCTAAAACAATCCAAGTATTTATAATCACATCTTAACGCTTATGAGAGCTAAATAAAAAAGTTTGGACTCTCAAATAGAGGAAGAGAAACGAAGGTGAGGGGCTTAGATTAGCTCGTGAAGCAAGTTAGGCGATTGCATCGAGTAACACTCAGCGAGTATGCGATCAAGGCTCAATCTAGACATGTGAATTTTAGATTAGATGTCTATCTGTTGGTTCAATACATCAAAAAATGCCATTTAAAACAAGTACTCGCCATTATTCAATGGAACAGATCAAATAGGCACAAGCTGAACAGAAGGCTCATGAAGAGTTATAGATGTCTAAGAAACCATGATTTTAAACTAAAAGTTTACTGATTTATTTTTGAACATTTCACCAGAGTTATATCAATTTAAATATCAATTTAATTTAATTTGTAGTTGTGTAGAGACTAGTTTTATCCTATGGTGTTGTTGCTATTTTCCAAATTTGGGGTGACTGTTATGGGGCGTCTGGGCAAAAAGTTTTATTATTTTTTAAAAGATTCGACAAGGATAATTTGTGTGGTTTTTTATCCGGTCAAGATTTCGTCCACTACCCTAATTATTGAAGCTAAACTAAATCGAGTCGTTTTATATCCAATTCTAATTAATTATCTATTCTTTCTAGTAAGCAAAATGATTACTAGTATACGTTCATCTGTGGTTTCGTATGCCTCCTCTACCACATATTATAGCCTCATATCTTTCTACTAACGATTCTTTCCAGCTTTCTCGGCGCTGTAGCATCATTCCAAGCCCATGTTTTCTTCACCACCTCTCAAAATTCACAGTAAGACTACTACTATTTTCCCTCGTCCAGTATCAAAGATTATTACTGGATAAAGTCTTTCACTTTGTCTCACATATGCATCTTTGTGTTAAGGTCAGGGTAAATCGGCCACTCGATTGTGGTGATGAACCTCTCCCGTTATTCGCAAAAAGTGCAAGCGCAGGCATACGCAAAGCATCTCCAGCATCTCAATTCAAGATATTTTCTCAACTTCTTAACTTTTTTATCCTGAAGCCGGTGGTAAAAATCTTTTAACCATGTTGATCGGATTATTAGTCCACTGAGCATTTGAACTAAAAATTAAGGTACAGACAGACCTTCCGAGTAGTTCACTTTCTTGAGTATGAGCCATCTTTAGGCCAAATTTAATTCATGTAGAGAAATTCTATCCGCTTCTCATGAATCCAGCTTATTTCTTCTACTCTTTTCAGATAAAGGGGCTTCTTCAGCCTCTTTAGTGACGGATGAGGTTTGTATTCTCCGCGTACGTCATATTTGGTAAGAATTTTAGAATGTAGATATTTTCAGAATGGATGTTGATGGTCTTGCTGTTGAAGTTGATGGTTGCGATGATGGAGGGTGATGTTGCGAGGGGCGTGGAAATGAGTAGTTACCTAACGGTTTAGGCAAAAACTATATGCTTCAGTTAGTCTTTTAACTACTAGGGATTCTTTTGAGCTAGTAGGGATAGCACCCCAGGGCGAATATTTTCTCCACAGGACAGACACTACCCTGGAGGAATAGTAAGTGATACTATTTACCCTACATTGACAGTAAGGTCTCCATCAACTGGAGTAAGCTCCGAGGTTGTTTGGGTGCCTAACATGTACTCCCTTGTTACATGCACCTTGTTTCGCGTTGAATGTGGTTGGTTGTCTGGGCCACCCAGCGACCGATGCACCGCTAAACAGTCCCATATTTTGTTTAGGCGAATTATTGGACGTCGTTATTCGATGTTACAATCTCAAGACCTTTCTCCACCACAGTATTCCCCCTGTCCTATTGATTTCATAACTACATGTATATGTAGATTTATGAAGTATTTGGAACAGGGAGTAGAATCATATTGTTTGCCTCTTCCCATCTTGGGATTAGCCCCGTCGATCTTCGTGTGTAGAGAATCCCAGGCTGATGGTTTTACCTCCCTCAAACATCTCGGGCGAAATCTGCACGAAGCGGCTTCAGGCAAACGAAAAAAAACTGGCAGCCAGCCCGGCTACTCTGGCTGGCAGTTCGCGCGCAAATGAATCGCATGATAAGCGTGAGTCTCAATGCGTTGGCCATATGGCCTCAAATTTAACTAGTTCATTCCCGAGACTACAACCTAGAAACGTCCTGGGAGCAGGGAGAGGAAGGAGAATCATCAGCCAAAACGGCAGAAGAAATGTGGAAAGCATCCTTCAGGCCTACATACAGGCTCAGCATAAAAAGACACTAGAAACTTCCATCTGCATGCCTAATGGCACACCAACTCGACTGGGGGCCGGACGCTTTGATGTCGCTGTACCTTCCTGCAAAGGTTGTGCGTATGTGAAAATTGTTGTCCAAAAGTTCCTCAGTTAAAATATTTTTATTATAATAACCAGTCGCCTAACTATGATTCTGATATACGCCTTTTGAATCATTCATTCATATTAATAGCGGCTCAATTTTTCTTCAATCTCAATCATCCTTTCTCTCAATTCAGACCCTCGCTATGTCTTTCTTTCTAGCCTTAATAATTTCCGCCCTGGTGGTTCTTACGACCGCAAACAGCGTGCACTTCGTCAACCAAGATGCCACAAAACGTACCGTCATCTTTACACCACATGCCGGCGGGACTGAGATCCCCTCGCTCACCGTCCTAGGTAACTCTGCCGCCCATCAAGCCTTTCCGCATGCTTGGGGTGGAAACTGGTACTCTGTCTCCGAAGGTGCTCCCAATGTGCCCGGCATGCTTGGTGAAGTCTTCTTCGATGGCTATTCCGGCGTGACATATTTCGACGTTTCAGCTATCGTGAACCCCAACGACCACAATGGCGTCAAGCAGCTTTTCCCAGCAAATACAGAAAAACCCGTTTCTGGATGTGAAGATTTTCCATGTGCACAGGCTTATTACAATTCGGATGACTTGCAAACAGCAGCCACAACATCAAAAGATCTCATATGTCTTTTAGGGACCCGTTCCACGCAACGCCAGCGCGGCCTAGCTTCTTATGATACAGTTTAATGAATTATAGAATACGCATAGTTCATCCGCAAGTGCATTAGATATGTATGAGATGAACTTCTTGGTTGGTCACCTTTCGTCGGAGGACTAGGTATATCTTATGGGTTATATTGACAATTTACAGGGCCGAAAAGGAGTCGCTCGAGGCCCGGGTTGGCCGTTATGACGTTTTTGTTTCATGTTGGGTACTAGACTAGAAAGGAGGTTTCAAAAAAGCACCGGATGGCTTCCATGGAATATGATTTATAAGGTTACCGCTGTTTACGCTACGAAGATACCACTTTCACCAATGTATAGACTGTGTCATCGGCTCATGAGAGCGAGGAATGAAAAGATACTTGTATTTAATTTTCGATAAAAACTCTGAAACTACATTTTCATGGACGATTCGACCAGTGATAGTAAACACTCCCTAGATTTGAAGGGGCCTCGGAAACGAAACAACACATTACCCAAATATAACGATCTTGCTAAACTCTAATTTATGTCCAAGCTCTGATTAGTTAGTTATACCTATAAATAACCTATAGAGACCCGACGATTATACAGGGATACTGGGGTATTGAAAACAATCTGGCATGAAAATCATATTCGCAACCACACATATTTGACGCCTGTGGATATACACGGATTTCTCGTGGAGTTATTTTCAATACCCCGGTAGCCCTGTACATGTACATGTAGCTTGATCTGATCGTTGCGTACCTTAAGAGGGTAGTTATAAGCTATTGGAAAGTATATAAGTTGAAATCTAAAGCTATGTACCTGCCGATCTCTGAGCACATGGATAGACCGGGTGATATTTCATAAAGTCCCCTGACTAAGTGCATCATGGAAGAGGATTAGACTGAGGACTCTATATCAGCCTAATACATGTATAATGATCAGATCATCCACACAACTTGGATCAAAATTTTGCCTGTCTGCGGCCACATTTTTTCACTGAGCAAGTCTCATCGCATCTATTCACATGGGACGATCATCGGAGATGCCGTGACATTCTGATGAACTGGAGATTGAATAGTGTGAAAGATCGCCAGACGCCTGACAGGATTCTCCCGACTGACAACATCCACGTGCTCTTCAGCGGCACCCACATGCACCTATATCCATGATACAGGGCACCTTGGATATCGAAAATAATCTGGCCAGAAAATCGTGTTTCTAAACACAAGTATTTGACGCCTGGGAATATACACGAATCGCTCGTAGAAGTATTGTCGATACCCGAGTAGCCCTGTAATCACCTTGCGACACGTTGAGCGGATGTGAGAGCCATGGACAGGCCGTGAGGTGAGATTAGATCCAGGGGCTGGGCCAATCCAGAAATTTGGCATCAGGAAGATTTGCGGAAACGCGCCGTGTGCGCCACGCTGTCACTGGCGAGTCCCGTCCGTGCGCGACGTCCTCGCTGCATCTGTCTCGGCCGCGGCCGCGGCCGCAGTCAGGTCGATGCCAGATCGACGCCTAGAACGCCAAGCGGGCCACCCCACGGAATCGGATCCCGCGATGACAGCGATGGTGCTTGGGATGACGGGTGCCTTGCCTGACGGCTGAGGTTCCGATGTCGCCACGCCCCGGATTGACGTGCAGCATGCGCAGAGCAGGGCCGTCATACGAAGGCGAAGACGTGGACTGTACTCTCTCGATCAGCGGTCCACAGTGTAAAAGGCCTTTTACTATCCCCCCATGACTTATTTATATCGTGTATTTTCCAGAACTTCAATCATGGATCTGTTCTGAGTTTCGTACTGTAATCTGGCGAAAATAAAATTCACTGGGATGAGAGAAAGTTCTGTATGCTGCTGCTTACTGATGGCCGTAAGATGGGTATAGGAGTCTAGCTCTTGCAGGGCTGAGCATGCGGGGTCAGGCGGACGGTCCCCCTCTCTTCATTCGGAGCCGAAGGAGGCTATCTGCCTCATCCCGCACGCTCGACACCTTAAGGCTCAACATCTCATGATCAAACAACTAAACTCTTGTAGACATTCCCCGGCCATCAGAAGGCAGCAGCAGCAGTAACAGAAACAGAACTTTCCCTTGTCTCACTGGATTTTATTTTTCGTGAGACTACTGCACCAAACCCAGTACAGACCTTTGCAGAGTAAATATAGATTGTCAGAGCTTTACAGGGATTAAACAGGGGTTTTCTAACAATATTTACGCCAGCTTATCCTAATATGGCAGCATGTTTCGTTCAAGACATGGATTTTTGTATGGGTGTTTTATCTGAGCGAATTGACGTAGGTTCCCAATTCAGAAGTTCAAACCGAATTTTTTCAATTTTTTCAACTCTTTCAAATTATTTGTGCAAAATTATGCTATGATTCCTACAAAACTTATGTACATCAATGAATTATACCACCAATTTGCATGAACTACGACTTTCCCTCTTGCTGGCATACTTTGGACCAACTTCCTTAGCCTGGGGTTCCCTACTAGCATGGGCACCATTCCTCTAGAGTCCGATGAAACTCCTTAGGTGGTAGCCATATCCTATTCTTGGAGTCAAGATATCTGGAGTTGATATGTTTTTTATTTTAAGCCAAACAGATTGAGTTCAAGAGAGAAAGGAAGCCAGCACCTTGGTCTCGAAGCTCCCTAGTCGTGCAATATCCTGAATGACGTGGAGTTTTATCTTGCATTGGCTTCAAAGGATACGATGCAGCCATCCTCAAGCTCCCCATTATTGTTAGCCTAGTGCTCAGGTACGGCTAAGTAGTCTACCTGTGACCCCAAGTTTCATTACTTCAGGGAATAAGCTATGAATCTCGTATGTAACGTTTTGAAGCTATTATGCCGTAGATGATTCGATCTGCTTTCTTTGTCGGTCAATCAACGTCTATCGCCTGCCTCCTTCAACGTCCCGAGAAAGACAAGAAGCAGTTGATTTTTGTGATTCCAAATTGTCTGCAGATTATATCAAGATGTTGCGAAACAAAAACTTTAGTTTACCCAACATCGTGCAATGTCTCCAGCACAATATGTTGGTCCCCAGTGAGACGTTTTCGAGTTGCCGCTTGAGGAGAATATCTTGGTGGCATTCTTCTATGGAATATCGTTAGATTTTATCCTCTAGATTGGACCTAGGAGATATCCTTGGATTCAAAATGTCATATAGTTAAAATTTTTCAATCGGAGCGCAGATATGAGTGATGTGTTCGATGAGGTGGTAAGGGGCGAGAAAGGACTTGTCATAAAAGTTGAGCTACAAATTATTCACAGCTTACTAATTTTCAGACTAGTCGCACTATCTACCAAATTAGGCTTAAGTCGATGCAATAATTTTCGAAAAGGCGGTATACGTCTAAAATGCAAGGCAGTGTAGATATCCCTGATTCGAGTTCTGAAAAGTACACTTTGTGAATTATTCATCGAGGGGGTTTTTTAGTGGCTGATCAGCCGCTTTCCAGAGTCTAATCTGAAGTCGATATTTCCCCCCAAGCTGGAAAAACAAACATATCAAACCTTTATGAGTTTATTTCACCTTCGATTAAAAAATTCCTCACGTCTGAATCGTAATACCGCCATTCCGTTATTTTGACATTTCATTATTTCTGACAAAGGATAATGTCATCTACAGGGGGCAGTCAGAACCAGGAGGCGATCAAGTGCAGGCGACTCACTGTACAGGTACTACTGCTGTCCCGCATAAAGGTCGAACTGCTTGAGAGGATGCAAGTCTATATGCAGGTGAGAATTCTTCTTTCCTTGGTCTAAGCACAGAGAGAGGGGAGGACGAGGAGGTCTGAAAATTCGCTGAGAGCCATTCCCCCGACTTTGAGATGAATTTCCATTTTTAACGTCTACTAAATACGTTCCAACTCTACGACGAATGATTTATTAACTTGAACTTGAAATGGTATGTAGATTACACTGCTCCATTTCATAATTTCCACTCAAAAGTAGATCGTATTTCGTGATGAATGGAAGTGAAGCGGAACTGATCTCAAAGTTGGGGGGAGTGGGGTTCAGCGAATTTTCAGACCTCCTCGCCTTCCCCTCTCTCTGTGCTTTGACCAAGGAAAAAGAATTTTCCCCTGCATATTGACTTGCATCCTCTCAAGCAGCTCGACCTTTATGCGGGACAGCAGTAGTAGATCACAGATGTAGGGCCACCCCAGGTACTCGGCAATCACAAACGCTGCCCCCAGAGAGCCGCTGATCATATACTAGGTCTCATAGGCTCGCTTAGCTAGCTCCGTAGCACCCATACGGAGAATCTCCGGATCTCATAGAATGGAATCTATCGGCACCCGTCCGGTTCGTACACAGGCACGTCTGGTCCATCAGGCGCGACAACCACTTGATACGTCCGTTGTCGAGTCATTTTTCTGACCTAATAGTAGGCATTTAATGATCGAAGTAAGGCAAAATCAAGGAAAGCTCAATAACTTCTTTGCAAGAAATCAAATTCGTCAGAAACTGACCGTGTCTCTGCTCGAAGCATTTCGCGTTCCGTTGGACAAACAACGCGTTGAATTTGCGCTCTAAGTTATCTAGACAGAGAAAAAAAAGAAAGGGAAAAAATAAATCTGGATTCAACGACTCCACCCCAAAATTCGTTAACAGCATCGTCTTCAACTCAATCAACAGATTCAGACGTCGTATTAAACCGCCGTATTCGGGCTCTTCCTCTTTAGCACATAATTGGTGATAGATAAACCCTACTAACGTACCTCTAGCCCACAGTAATGGCTAACCACGAAGACCCATCTCTACCAAATTTCGACAGGGCGGATTTGAAATAGTTAAGGACAATTAAAGAGTGACATACCATAGACAGAGACAAATAGATTTATGATGATGAACGATATTGATTGATAACTCTGTATTTAATTTACTGTCTACACAGGATCTATTTCTTATATACACGGGAATAGAGTTCTATGTACAATGTAGAAGATTCTAGATATTTCTATTTAGTTGCGTGGGGACATTAGATTAATGCATGCGCGTAATATGCTTATTAGTAGATTTGCTATTTTATAGCACGGATCAGTAAACTAGATGCAGTCATGTTTCTGCCCTAGGTACAACACTTCCCCTCAGGACTGCATCGTACGATAGCCGAGATTCGTTGATGAGTCGGTTTAGTTAATTGTTTCGTCAATAGATCGGCTAAATTATCTTCAGACAGGACGTATACCAAACTGAAAGTATTATCAATATGTTCTCGGATAAAATGATATCTAATATCGATATGTTTCGACCGTTGGGATACTCTCTGATTTTTAGCCAGATCGATTGCTCCATTTGAGTCCGCATGTAATATTCAATCGTAACACAACTTAAGTTCTTTCAGGGCACTCTGCATCCAAATCATATGACGAGCTGCATCTGAGATAGCCATATATTCGGCCTCTGTAGTTGAAAGAGCAGTTGTCTTCTGCTTCTTGGAGCTCCAGCTAATGCTTGCTTCTCCTAGTCGAAAGAGGTATCCTGAACAAGATTTTCGATCATCGATGAAGTTGCCGTATGAGGAATCGGAATGTCCATGAAGAATAGAGTCGTTCGCTTGTGGAAAGTTAAGTGACCTGTCAGAGGTGTCTCTGAGATAACGTAGTACTCTTTTGGCTGCTGCGAGATGAATTTGATTTGGACGAGGAAAACTGAGAGAGTAGTGTAACCGTACGAGCAAGGGCGGGTCGTGTCCCTATACAGGCATACATTAATGAACCTATTATAGATTGGTATATGGTAGGATCATCTAGTATTTCCTCTGGCTGTCCTTTTCGAAGTTGAATACCAGATTCGAGAGGTGTACCAACAGGGTGATAATCCAGCATTCCAAATCTTTCTAGAGTTTTATTGATGTACGCTTTTTGGTTCAACGATATGCCTTGGTTTGTGATATCAACCTGAATTCCAAGGATTTAGTGGGCAACACCTAAATTCGTGTATTCAAATGTTGAATAAAGAGTTTCCTCTAACTCATTTAACGTCCTGTTATTCGGGCCAAAGATCAAAATGTCATCAACGTAAATTGCGAGAAATATTTGTTTTTCGAAATTTGCAAAGACGCATGGGTCGAAGTTCGTTGAAGCAAATCCACCTTTGTTTAGGACGTTTGATGATGTCTCGTACCAGACAAGAGGGGATTACTTTAACCCGTAGATTGACTTACGCAAGAGATAACATTTACCAGGCTCCATAAACTCATCAGGAATCTCCATGTATGTCTCGCGGTCCAGTTTTCCGTGTAAGAAGGCTGATTTAACATCAAGTTGCCTTGGGTTTCCATCCTTTATGGGCTGCTAAGACAAGTAAAAGTCGTAATGAGTCGTATTGAGCAACAGGAGCGTAATTATCATCGTAATCTGTACCAGGTTGCCGAGAAAACCCGTTGGCAACGAGACGAGCTTTGTAACGTTCGATTGAACTATCAGCTTTATGCTTGATTTTAAAAACCCATTTACTTCCCACAACATTATGATCCTTGGGACGAGTAATAATTTCCCAGGTATTATTTCTGTTGAGGGAATTCATTTCTTCTTCAATGGCTTTCCCCCACAATTCATGATCATCTGATTTCATGGCCTGTTTTAAGGTAGCTGGTTCCAATTGTAATGCATTTGCCCGATATCGTTGTGTATTGGGCACCATGTCATCACCAGGTTTTGCTTGTCCCCTTTCCCGAGTACTTTTCCTAGGTAAGTCAACATGATCGGAGCTGGATGATTCTGTTGATTCCAAATTAATGGGTGGAAAGGGTGGAACACCGAGAAGAATAAAACTTTCGTGTGGCTTTTTAGGAGCGATAGAGGGAACGTATTTGATTCCAGCTTGAATTAGTGTGAATGGCAATGGTTGTTGACAGGAAAATGGACCTTGATGTTCACAGTGAGAGAGAAAACGCGGAGAAAAGAGTGTTCACGGCAGTTGATGAGACTTTATCAATGTTGAAGTTTTACAGCGAGTCCTCTACGTACTGGCCACTAAAAGAGTTTCGGGATATGTTCAAAGAGGCGTTTGTTACCATCGAAGGTATACAGAAACAAATAGAGGAAAACGTCAAAACCCCCGAGCCCAGCCCAGCAGAGGATCCACCGTCAATGAAGGTGATAATACAAGAGAACAAGGAGATAAAGGCAACAGTGGCCCAAATCCAAAGTCCCCAAAACACCCTGGCACCGACGTGGGCAAAGGTAGCAGGGAAGGGTATATCTGCGGCTAAAGTCAGAATAGAAGATGAAATGGAAAAGCAAGAGATTGCAGAAATATCTAGCGAACAACTGGTAAAGAGAATAGGGAGAGAGGAGATCATAGGAGCAAGGCAGATGGGGAATGGCCACATCAAAGTATACTTCTCCGGGCAGGACACCCAACGGAGCATGACAGAAAAAAGGGAGTGGGCTCATAAGCTCTCTTCAACAGCACATGTAGCAATTCCAAGCTACCAAGTCCTGATCCATGACGTGCCTCTCACTTTTAATCCCGACAATCCTGAGCAGATAAAGGAGCTGCAGCAGACAAATAATTAATATCTACAGGACACAACAATCCATAAGGTAGCTTGGTTTAAGAGGAACCAAATCCCAGGGAAAACGTCGGGATCTCTCATTCTATGGTTCGATACAGCAGAACAAGCAGACATGGCAATAGAAAAGGGGGTGATGTGGAAATATGAGCTCAAATATATAGGTCGGGATTCCGACTTATACAATGTTTCAACTGCCAAAAGTATGGCCACATTGCCAGGAACTGTACAGCAGCCACCAGCTGCGGTAACTGTGCAGGAACGCACAACACCCGGGAGTGTACCGGGAAACCAGAAGAACGATGTTGCAACTGCGGCCGAAAACATCGAGCGTGGGAAATGAGCTGCCCACAACGAATAGCAGCAAAAGCAAGAACAGCAGCGATCCTGACACACGATTCCGGCAGATACCTTGCTCCCGAAAGCGAATTTAGGGAACACGCCAACGATTGGTAGATAGTCGGTAGCTCAAAGAAGAAGACAACCACAGCGGCGACCAAACCTGCGGCTCGTAACGACAAGTCTCAGGAGCGAAGGCGACCCGGAAGACCGCGGAAAATTCCAGTCGGTCGATAGAAGGGGTTTTATCGAGGCGATGAAAGGGATATTACAATGGGCAGAGATATAAAAAAGGAGAGAGAAAGCTAAATTGAAAAAGAGCAGTGGTATTTGCACTTCCAATAGGTAAACAGAAGGACTCCAGACTAAATTTTACAGATGGAGAGGGTTTTCACCATAAAGGTTTCCCTTTCATGTATATATTATAGCCAGACACCTGCATGAGCCCTTGGGTTTCCTGATCGGGTTAATTGAAATCAAATCAAATGGTTGTTGACATGGACGAGGAGTTTTGACAAATTTTCCAGGCAATGGCGAGCGAGTATGAATTGGACTTGAAGCAGGAATTGCTTCAACATTGGAAGAATGAAAGTCTGATGGAACCGATGGTTGAGTAAGTTCAACGGTGACTTCCCCTGACTTAGCAGCCGGGAATGTAACTTGTCGAGTAATTTGAACAACTCTTTTACTTGGTATATAGATTCGGAAAATATTGGACGAGTTAGTGTAACCTACAAATATTCCTTCTACAGCTCTTGATTGTAGCTTAGATCCGCTTGGTCTAGTTTCAACTGGTATGTGAATGTAGACCTTAGTACCGAAGGCGCGAAGTTGGGTTATTGATGGAGGTAAGGTTTCATTTGATAACTCAAACGGTGATTTATACTCAATTGTTCGATGGAGGTTCGGTTATATAGATATACCGATGTAGCGATAGCTTCTGCCCTAAGGAATTGTGGAAAATCAAGAAGCATGGCTCTGGCTTTTGTGACAACCGTTCCATTGGATTCATGCTCGTATAGAGACGATTTTTCGTGATCGATACCATTGTCTGTAAAGTATCCTTGGACTCTTTTGTCAATCTATTCTCCTGCATTATCAGAAAAGAATGTGTTAATAGTAAGATTGTGTTGGGTTTGTACTCTGATTACAAAGTCGCGGATTGCTTGATATGCATCACTTTTATCACGAAGAAATGAAATCCATGCATATCTGGACTAATCGTCGATGAATGTAATATAATACCTTTTCCCTCCAAGTGAATCAACGGAAAATTTACCGGAAAGGTCAGAGTGGATAATCTGAAATACTTTCGTGGAATTTCGCTGTTTGGTGCTTTCGGATTTATGTGTTGACTTGGCAATGGAGCATGCTGGGCAGTGAAATCGTTCATGTTTATTTGGGATTTTCTTAGGATATTGTTTTCGCTGGGATGACCAAAGCACTCATGGGCGTCAAGATAAGAGGTAAAAGACGCTTGGTGTGTCATCCATCTCCTGAACTACAAAATGTTTAGAAGAATCAAGAATCGCTAACATCCATTCCTTATCCTCAGCAAACACCCCACGCCGACCCTTATGCGACACAATTTTTTATTTCCATTCAATTCCAATTGACTCTCCGAAATAGGGATCCCGCCTTTCAGTTCTGGAATATATAGTACATTTCGAATGGTTGCTGCAATAACTTCTCCAGAACTTATTCGAAGATTTAAAAAGAGACTACCTTTTCCTTCACCCGAAATCTGGTGCCCATTCGGAATAGTGACAACTCTTCTATGCGATTCCAGAGAAGTGAGAATTGCTTTCCTTTAGGTCATATGGGCTGAACATCTCGAAGCGGAGCACGTTAACGGCCCAGAAACTCAAGAAACTAGAAAACAGTCTCATAATACTTCAATTGAAGAAAAAAATACAACTACTATCGTCATAAAGTCGACAGAACCGCCTAGCTCCTCCCCATTAGGTTATGCTTTTGTCGGCAGGCGATATGCAGAAATAAAGTTGACGTTGGCCAGCCCAAATAATCCGGTCATTCACGGTGGACTAGGCACGGGTTGCACCATGTCGTTGATCGACAAATGTGCGCTCAAAAAATACTCACCAACTACGCCTGTCCTAACCATGGATAAGCCAATGAAAGTTAAGGGGTTTGGTGACAAGCAGTACGACGCCAGTACTTTCGTGGTATTAGACATTTTCATGCCCGGATCTAATAACACAACCCCGCATATCAGACGTGAATTTCATATCATGGAAAACCTCGACGCAAAAATACTCTTGGGTATTGATATAGCGTCTCCAGAAGGCTGGTTAATTGACCTGAAAAACGAAGAATTAGTCATGCCGCATTGTCAAGGTATCTCAGTCCCGATTAGTACCAAAGTTAGAGCACCTATATCAACTACGCGGGTTTTCGCCACATCTAAAACTAGAGTTCCATCACACTCTAGGAAACTAATAAAAGTCGGTAATAAAGATGGTTCGAAAATTAATTTACCGGTACACGACAAGCTTTATGAACCAAAAGCGTAAGACGTCTTAACATCTTTCCCGCAAGTTGTGTCAAGAGTATGTAATTAGGTCATAGTCCAAAATGATAGCAGTACCGAAATCATTATTCCTACCCACCATGTAATGGGGGAACTAGTAGATATAGAGGTAGACTCAATGACAAGAGTAAGTGAAACAGAGGTTTATCACCTTATGCCTGCCCCATCAAAAAAGCCGCTTGGTCTAGGCTTTTAATGTAAGGGGCTTTGGCAGCTGCAACATCATCAGCTTGGACAATTGTTGAGGACCCCAAAGAAAGCTCGACCAACAAAAGATACGAATCGGTTCTCCCTAATGGAGTAACAGTTTTTTGGTGATAATCAACAACAACACAGTCTGACTCGTTTAGTTGACGAGATTCAAATCATTTGGACCGATAGAGATCGCTTTGCAAAACCACCTCACAACGAAGAAATGTCCATCGATTTAAAGGACAACTGGGAGGAACTTTACAAACCTGGTCAAGCTAGAATTTATAAACAGGGTATTGAAGAACAAGCTCTGATTGACCGAACACATGAGAAACTCCATGAACAAAAGCGCCTTTACTGGACAACCAAGTCAACACCTTTCTCATTTCCAGTCTTCGTTGTCTGGAAAACAATTAATGGAGAACGACAAGGACGAGTCGTAGTAGGTATCCGCGCCTTAAATCAAATAATTATGCCTGATGCTTACCCAATACCGACCCAGGCAGATATTCTCGCCGCAATGGCTGGCTGCAATTTTATATCTACCATTGACTGCGCCTCTTTCTCCTATCAATGGAAAGTCTGTGATGAACACCAGTACCGTCTAAAGGTCGCAAGTAATAGAGGACAAGAAAAATTCTGTTGTCCTGTTATGGAATACCGCAACTCTGTTGCTTACGTTCAGCGAACCATTGATAATATTCTAAGAAGGGAGCGCAACTTTGCACGCGCTTATATCGACGACATTGTCATCTTTAGCAAAACGTTTGCCGAACATCAATCCCATCTTCGGCATGTTTTCTCAAAGCTTAATGAACATCTCGTTCATCTTAGTCCCAAAAAATGCTTTCTCAATTATCTCTCGGTAGATTTTCTTTGACAAAGAGTAGACGCGTTGGGACTATCCTCTAGTAGTGAGAAGTTAAAAGCTATTGTAATTCTAAAAATTTCCTAAAAATTTAAAACAACTTGAATACTATCTTGGTCTTACATCCTGGCTACGACAATATATACCACATTATGCCCAAAAATCGGCCACTCTTCAACATCGAAAAATCGAACTTTACAAGCAGCTTCAATCAAGCGGCGTTACGCAAGGCACTAAGAGGCTTCGCCAAGCAGCTAAACCCCACCTCGAAAGTCCCACAGAAGCCGAACTTGAATCCTTTCATTTGCTTCAAAAGGATTTTCTACGACACGCCATGCTTCACCATTTTGTCCCACACCGACAGCTATACGCTGACTTGGATGCATCTGCTAAGGGAATTTGCGCTATAGTCTATCATGCGACCGTCGATCCACCCACCCCTAAATCAGTGCAACCAAAATTTTTCTTATCCCGGCTTCTAAAACCGGCAGAACGTCATTATTGGCTAACTGAACTCGAAGTAGCAGCACTCTGCTGGGTAGTAGCAAAGACACGGCATCTTATCGAAGCATCAAAATTACCAACCATTTTTTATACCGACCACTCCGCCTCCATAGAAATCGCAACACAAACATCAATGAATACAACCTCATTTGTAAGAATGAACCCACGTCACCATCAAAGTTCGGAATTTCTTTCCAGGTTTCGAATAATTGTAAAGCACAAACCTGGAAAACTAAACGTGGTGCCAGACGCTTTATCAAGACTGCATACAATCACGGAAATCTCTCATACCACTCACTGCCCAAATTCTCTTCAAGTTCCGCAAAAATTAGAAATTCTTTTTATTCAAACACAATTGGCCTACCCTAAATCTACAGTCCATTTAGGAAACAATTTTATAACAGACATTAAATCATCATACTTGGAGGACGAAAAGTGCAAAAAATTGCTCGAAATACTTAACGCAAACGACGAACATGGTGTCAATTCGGCATCTTTACCTTTGGAACTGAAAAATGGCATTCTTTACGCTTTACCAGATGTTAATCACCAAAATAAACGTATAGTGATCCCTAAAAGTATAATACAATCGCTCTTTGAACTGGCGCACGATCAGCTGGGCCATCTAGGATTTAGTAGAATCCACGAGCGCATCACAAAAAAGTTTTTTATTTTCAACTCGACAAAACTTCTTAAATCTTATTTATGGCACTGCTGTGACGGGCTAAGCCCGATATAGTGTGGCTGGGCTAGTATCTGTGCCCATCCGGGTTAGTGAACGCTAGACTACAATTCGCGAGAGGCTGGAATTCAGAGCAAACAGATAAGTAAAGAGGTTGGGATATCCCCAGATCACTCGGGCTGAAGGGAGCGATCTAGGCAGTCTTCAGGAAGTATATAAAATAGAACTTTCCCATAGGAGATAAGCATAGAAAATATAATTATTATTTGTGGCATAGTTTTCGTGCTCAAGCCGGATTCTTTAGTCCTTGACAACTGCCGCCAGTGTAAGATGAATTCAACGCCTGGCCACGCACCTCTCTGCTCACTTCAGGCAATTATAACACCTCCCAAACTGTTTCATACAATTACTATTGACTTCATCCTCGCATTACCTTGTACAGCGGAAGGTTTCGACTGTGTGATGACCATTACCGATAAGCTTTCAAAAGCAATTAAAATCCTTCCTGGGCAATCATCTTGGTCCGGTAAATAATGGGGACACTCACTAATTAGCCGTCCTTTAACAATACTCAGGGGTTTACCCTCTGCAACAATATCAGATCGGGATAGAAAATTCACTAGCGAAATGTGGAATTCCATGTTTGATCGTCTTGGGGTTAAACTTCACTTCACTACGGCTTGACACCCCCAAGCAAATGCCTCTTCCTTAAGGACTAACCAAACTATTAAAATTGCCTTGAGATACTTTATCGCTTGCATAGATGATCTATAAATGTTAGAGCCATACTAAATAGGGTCCTCAGGTAGAATTAGGGATTGGCGCAGAAAAGGCGTATAGGGGCGAAAGGGGGAATTTAAAGTGAGTTCCGTACGGGGAGATTAGCTAGGATTGAGACTGTAGGGGGTTGGATTTGGGGCTGTTTGCTGGAGTACTTATTGGGCTGGACACGAAGCGGTGTTTCTTTCCTAGTTTCACGATTGGTATCATCCCCTTCGAATTCTACGCGCATATCTTGGAATTTACGTTTACTGGGTTTTGTCCCTTTCGTTATCAAATCGTCTTGTCAATTCTCCACACTCGTAGACGGCGATTCGGACCCTCTGCTCACCTCGCCGTAACAAAAAAGATGGAAGAACGCGCTACCAATTATAGCCGCGACATTGTCAAATAGTGCCTCACGCATTAAAGGCCTGGCTGCAAATCAGGTGATGTACGGAAATTGCATCCGTGAACCAATCGATATAGCAGCAGATAGCTTTTTGGAGCTTGAAATATCCGAAATTTTACCGACTCAAATACAGGAAACCAACAAAAGAACTCACACACGACACCTGCGGTACATAGTCTTGAAATAGACACTATAAATGTTTTCCCGATAAAGCCCAAACCCTCGTCCGACTGCAGACAAGCTATTATCGACGCCGCTGACGCAATTAAATGGGCTGCAAAATAGTAATGAAGGAGTGCTTTGACAGTCAGCATCAGCCAATATTCTACAATGTCGGCGATTATGTGTCACTTCGCCTACATCGAGGCTATCAAGTTGCCGGTCTCAAAGACAGAAATGTTAAAATTGAGGAGCAATTTACAGGCCCTTTCAAAGTCACTGCTGCAACTAATGGTCACAAATATGCGGTGATAATCACAGACTTCAAGACTCGCGCATTAACTATCCGGACCAAGGATCAAATAGCCCCCCTACTTCTGCAATAGATATACCTCCAACACCACCAGTATGGAAAGAAAACCCGTACAATCTTCAGAGATGGAAGGACAGAATTTTGAAGTCGGAGCACCACGATTCCACCCACAATTCTAGTATCCCTACCAGCCTATATTTAAATCAGACATAAATTTAAATACTGTAAAAGAATGTCTGCTAGGGAATCAAGACACCAGGATGCCATTATAGCATTTAATCGTAATGAATTTTCGTCGCAACGGGCCGCAGCAAAGGCTTATGGCCTATCAGCAGCCACATTAATCCAGCGATTCAAAGAAAAATCAAAGTCGCACCAAGGAAGCGTAGAACCATTAAAACTCATATCTAATGATCAGGAATTATACCTTGTCAACTGGATAATAGAGCTAGACCGTGTTAAGCAAGCCCCATCCCATGTTCAAGTGCGAAAAATGGTTGCAAAGATATTGAACTTGGAGGAGGACAATACTTCTGTAGGTAAGGATTGGGTTTATCGATTTTTATCACGACACCCTCAAATTAAGGGTATGACTGGCAAGCCGTTTGATAAATCAAGAGTTCAAACAGCTACTACAGAAGCGATTGATGGATTGTACTCACTTTTCGAGAGTGTGAAGCGTGATTTCGATGTTCGTCTAGAGAATATATGGAACATGGACAAACATGGACTTGGACTTAGCATTTGCACTAATCAGCGGGTGACAGGTACATCGAATAAAAGCTCTACTTATCGTGAAATCCCTGAAGATCGTGAATGGATTTCAATTGTTTAAACAATTAGTGTGGGCGGTCGCAAACTCGACCCCTCGTAATTTTTGAAGGTGCGACACCACAAAGCTCTTGGTTTGAGGAAGATGTACCGGATTGGGTCCACACAACGTCTGAGAATGGATGGATAGCTAATCGGATCGCTCTTGGATGGTTGAAAACAATTTTTTTACTAGAAGCCAAGCGTCAAGATGAGAATAGCTGGCGCATACTACTTGTTGATGGCCATGGAAGCCACACAAACTTGGATTTCGAATGGGAATGTTACAAAAATAATATCCATGTGGTCTACATGTCTCCATATACATCGCATATCCTTCAACCCCTCGATTTATCGTGTTTTTCGACTCTAAAAGATCGTTACCGTCGGCTGATTGAAGGCCTCTCCACCATACATGATTCTGCACTGATAAAAAAGCAGAGATTTATTAAATACTATAATGAGGCACAGAATGAGCGACTTGAGGTCATTCAGATCGTAGTTGAATGGCGTGCAGCCGGCTTGTTCCCGTTTAATCGCCAAAAAGGTCCGAAGAACCCTTTTACTCAACTCCCTCCACAACCACGACCAACAACACTCGAGCGACAAATAAATAATCGAAAAATTGATGATATCCTTACTCCTCACAAGCCACTGGATTTACATGCAACAATTCAGGTCTTACAAGGCAATAAGGAACTCACGTGGGGCACGGCTTTGTTCATGCGCAAAACGTCAAAATCAATCGGAGAGCTCCAGGCGCAAATTGCCGAGGAAAGAATGAAAAATCAAGCTCTGAGTCTTGAAAATAGCCGCTTATTGGCGAGCAAGAAGAGGAAGAAGGTGATCGCAGACCTAAATACTCAATTTTCTGGCATTGAAGCACTGAAAAGGGCCCAGGAGGAAGCAAGGGTAGCATCAGCATCTGAACTAGTAAACAGGACACGACGAGTCAACGCAGCCGCTAGGAGGGCTGAGATTTCAACAGAATATGGGCAGGCTTATTCTTTCGAAGAGTGTCGATTTGAATCTGAGATTTAGACTTATTATTCTGGAGTGTGTGTGTGTGTGTGTGTATTATTTATCGTCTGTTGTGGGCCAGGCCACCATCCCGTAGGGATATAGGACGTATGAAGGATATCTAGAATACATGATCCTCCAGGCTACAGCAGTGCCCATCCGGTGCCC
>JAKRRZ010000415.1:0-21370 GCA_022627015.2 Podosphaera aphanis | reverse complement strand
GGAGCTTCAAGAGAGAATAATACACTCGATATCGTATTGCTGATGAAACGTGAGCGCGTCAGGATGATAATCGCGGTTACCATTTGGCGTTTAGACAAACCGTCATGTGACCCCCGTTCTGAGATTCTAAGACACAGTCGGATAACCCACGAGGCTGACAGAAACTTGCGGGTGCATGTCAGGTGACCCCCGAGGCTGACGGGTGCACGTTATGGTTCAACCACCCGTCTACACTGTTCATATTCGCCTTTTCATAGACCCCGCACATCCCCAATGTCGCTATTCGCAACAATGGTATCGAAACAAACGGAACCATAGCAGATAGACACCCATGACTGAAAATTGAAACATGGGTTATCATAAAAGAAGTGTTATGCGTTAAAAGAAATTATCCCCAAGAAATTCCGGTTGTATTTGCAGATTTAACTGATCCATGTGCCAGTGTTTATTCTTTGCTATGAATCATGAAATAAAACAAAAGGTCCGCTCTACTTCTAAGGTTTCCCTAGTTACACAGTGTAGAACAGCCGATCGCCCCCCCGATCCGATCCCAAAAAACAATTTTCATACCAAGTATTATCTTTTACCGAAGAAATTGATGTCGAAATAAGATTTAATGCTCAAAAAGATCCCGTTTATCCACTTTTAAAATCCCTTTTCCCAAACGTCTAATCGGCCTGATGAATAAAACAGTTGCTTGAAATTTTTAAATAATTGCGAAATCGTCGAGCAAACTCCGAAGTGCTTTCATTGGCACAGGTTTCGTTAAAAAGATATCGATGCCACTATTAAATGCTTCTTTCCGCACAAATTCGTTGGCAGCGCCAGTGAGCGCGATCAGTGCGACAGGATTAAGATTATTTTCTTTCTCAAAGGCACGAATATGCTTGCTTGATTCAATACCGGACATGATAGGCATAGAAATATCTAAATTATGGTTAACTATGAAGGGATAACAGTGCGTGATGATCAACTGACCCATGAATATTACGTCAAATCTTCCAAAGCATTTCTTATAAGCATTCAGAGCTTCTAATCCGTTAACAGCAGCCACATAATCAAGCTTTAACTTTTGCATGGTGGCAACCAATAGACGAAGATTAATCTCGTTATCCTCGACTAGGAGGATGCGGAGATCTTTCTTAGCAGTCGACATGGGGATTTTTGCCAGTGATACAGAGGCAGTAGGGATAGATTTGATAGTTGGCACGATCGCGTTGGAAGATAAGGAATGAGGTTTTGCGGTGCGAAGTGATGTCTTTCTTTTCGGTTGTGGAATGTTGACATCGGGTTGTGTTGCTGCTGCTAAACACGAAGGCTGAGAGATTTCACATGAAGTGGGGTGGTTAGTAGATGTAGTAGTTGAAGTGGCTACTTTGTGACAATATGCTTGATGTAGTACCTTAGCAATTTTATGTGGGCCATATCTGACTTGATTAGCTTTAGTTTGTAAGGATACAAAATATTTAATTGCTTACGGTTGATGAAGGTAGAAGATCTTGGAATCCGCATTTTCAACTATTTTCAATGATTTCTGATATTCATTTGTGAGAAAAATCACGATTATTTGTTCATTGCCTTGTTTAAGACCAAGTGAGTCTAAGGCCTCTTCGATAGAACTGTTTATCCCAGCTTCCATGATTACCACGATATCTGGAAAAGATTCTTTGTCTGATGTAGTCAAAACTTGAATTCCGAACCAGTCTCGAAGACAAGCTTCCACCGAGTCTCGAAGCTTCATAATAGATTCAATATCCAATGGCAGTATTCCTGTTGGCTCCACACCAAGATCAGGGTATCGATCAAATCCAATCAATTTTGCCTTTAAATTTTCGCACCTAAATCTCACGTCCATGACTATCTGCCGCTCCTCAACTTTCTTTGGTGTCGAGCTACCTTTCATAGGGATGCATACTGTGACTTCGGTACCGAATCCAGGCTCGGATATAAATGAGATTTTTCCTTTCAGATCGTGGACTATAGCTTTAACAATGCTTAGCCCCAAGCCTGCACCGACCGAAAGGGTATCTTCCTGAGTGAATGGCTTGTATAGTTGATGCTTGAGAAATTCTTCTGAAATTCCTCTACCAGAATCCTTAACTTTTAATACTAGGAGAGATTGGGATGATTTGTTACCACTTGAATGAATTGGCAGTTCATCAACATCCAGAGATACGCTGACAAATCCTGTCGATGTATATTTCATAGAATTGCTAAACAAGTTCATTAGAATTCTTCTCCACGCCCCTTTGTCAACTTCGTAGGTCCAATTTTGACGGAACGGTATGTTCACAATAATAGAAATAGGGCACTGTTCTCGATTCCTTTCTTTTTCTGTTGGGGAGGTTGCCTTTTTAGAAACAATTAGACCGGTATAGATGGTATTAATAACTGCTTCTGAGACAACACACATATCCGCTTTGTTAGATTCGTCTTCAGATTTATCTTTCGCTCTAAATTTTTTTCTCAGGCTTTTCGAAAATTTTTTCTTGTTTTTTGCTCTTGGATTAACCTTAGAAAAATCCAGAACGTGATTGATGGTGTCTAGAAGAAGTTTCCCCGAAGAATAGATATTGTTCGCCATTTCGATCTGCACCTCATTCATCTGCGTTTCCTGTAATAATTCTACAGATGCCAATACCCCATGCAACGGACTTCTTAACTCATGCGATATACTAGATATAAAATCAGTTTTCATTTTAGACAGCTCTTGCACTGAGAGTCGGGATACTTCAGCCATAGTACTATTCCCGAAAGCAGAGAGATACGTCAGATCCTCGTTGGGGCAGAAAGTTCGCCTAGGGTCACTAGACCAGACTAGAGAGCCTGTATACCATCGAGTGTAGTTCTGATCCCAAAGCGGAAACCAAAATACGCTTCGAGCTCCAGGCAAAACGGATATAATTTCTTTGGCTACTTTTCCTCTATCTGACTGGTTGTTTGGACCCATAGAATTGCTATCTATGTCATACACGAGAGATCCATCATCATCAAAGTTGAATATTGCGCCATTTGGATACTTTTCTAGCATATTATAAAGCGTTGTGACTGGGAAACGCTGGAGCTCTTCCACTTCTCGGTGGCCGTACAGACTGGACCTTGTCTTGGTACTATATGCTAAGATTTTACAGAACTTCCCGGTCATATCGGTACCCAATAAGTTTTTTTCGGAATCGTCTTCGGATGACTGCTCTTCAGGAATATTTTTTTCTGAAGTGCTGTAATTTACCTTCCCAGATTCTTTCTTCTTGGAAGCCATAGAAGTGCTTGGGCATTCAAAGTAAATTACTCCTTGAACGCTGATAGATTCTCTAATCAAATTACTAGCCCTTGCAAACGTTCTTTTTATATCACAAGTCAAATAAGAATCACCAAAATTTTGAGGAAGTTCTTGCAGAGTGGATGGAGTAGGAAGGTCAAAGGAGACGGAAGTCTGCCTCTCAGTTTCTACAGCATCAGAGGATATAGTGACTGACGCATCTGTATTTAGGAGTGAATGAGGAATCGCAAATTTTTTTGACGGCGCACAGACATGCTCGTCTTCAGATGGTAGCAGTGATCTCCCCTCTCTTGGAAAATCTTGTGATTCAGTTAAAGTAGTCTCACTTCTTGAAGGAGCAGATGAAGCCGGTGAGAAATCCGAAGAGGTCTGGTAATTGTTATTTTGTAATTCATGCAGACCATGTTTAGAAAAGTAGTCAACTCGCTCCTGGATCCCAAACTCCAGGTCAGCAAGAAGCTGTAATGACCTCTCGTCTGTCTTGGATTTTCTTAAATTAGCCTGTTGTATTCGGTAACCTTGCTTGAGCCACCAATCACGCAGAGTACTTTTTCCTTCAATAAATAGACCAAGAGCCCTGACCATCCTCTCTGATCGTTGCTGTACTTGCTTAAGACGTTCTGCTTCAAGATGATCGCTAACAGTGGTGGCCATATCGTACAAAAATTGAAGTTCATCCTCACTTATGCTCTCACGGGGATTTTCGTCTAATACAGCATACGTTCCAATTATTATTCCATTCATCACGCTTTTGAGAGGTACGATTGCCATTGATGCAAACTTGAATTTATTCTGGACGTCAAACTGCTTGAATCTTTGATCGTTATTGATATCTCCTGTAAATATATACGTGGGGGCGTCCTGCGGTTGGCAGAACATAGTCATTAACCTGGTGCCGAATCCAGACTGTTCCTCCAATATACCTGCACCATGCCATAGTTCATCATTCTCGTCGTCACATTTTTGTAAAGAAAGAGCTGGTCCAGATTCGGCAAGGACATATGCGACTCTATTAGGGTCACAAGTTGAGAGGGTGATATAACCTCGTTTGGCTTTCATTCGAAGGGCGCCGAGCTGCGCAAATGCCGTTAGACATGGATCAGTGGAGGCTCTGCGCTTATTATTTTCAGAGCATTCATTATCTACCGATGGGAAATACCTAACATTGGAGGTTAAACAAATGATCTGATGCATTCAATTGACTCACCGGTAAATTTCCCTATGCCGAACTGAGCTCATTCCTGTGCCAGTCATAGTGGCTTCCGAGTCAACTTAAATTTCTATCCATTAAAGTACAAACACCAAACCTATGTGAGCAAGGAATGGCGGTGGACTGGCTGTAACACATCTCGACAAAGTTCGCATCTAATTATGCATTGGGTTTAATCGATCGGACCGTGGAGCATCATTAAGGAGGGGCCGATTTCTATATACAGGATATTTTTAGTATTTTCAGCCAAACTTCGTACAAATATAGTGTGTTTCTGCGCTGATCATTTATTAGCGAGGCGTAGAGTCGGTCGTGATATACAGTCATACTGGGGTAATCTTTGTTAGCCTGCATAAATAACAGGGCTTGAAGCGTACAGTCTCTGTAGGGTAGGTAATCTCACTTACTTACGCTAAAAATATGGGGCGAACAGGGGTTTTAGACCGTACGCTAACTTATGGTGGCTAGATTTCAAGAACATCCCCGCTAAACCTTAAAATTTTGTTGTTTGGGAAAAAGTACGGTACGGAATTAATATCGCTTCTAATTTTAGGTAAAAAGAATATTATGAAATTTGTTGGAAATATGACAGACAGGATTAGTCATCTGTTTACGTTGTTGGTCTGCACGTGATCCGAGTTTCTTTACTATAGAACCTTAATGTACACGAAAATTTTTTTGGGGTCAGGTGATAATTCGCGTTCCTTTCTCCGTTTCTCCGTTACATGTTAGTTCGTTCTATCGCGTTTACCTGAAAAACGACTATTTACGCGTCTGATCATGAATTCCTTACTGTGCCGCAGGGATCAAGAACGTCGGAGTGGAAAAGCAGGGGTTAAGCTCGCTTCAGGGATTTAACAAGGATATATCATAGCTAGTGTATAAACTAGTTGAAATCATCCTTTCTTGCCTGAGGCAACGTATTGAACAATCAACTGACCCCTCAATTTTCATCTATCATCGTCAGCACCTTCATATCTGATTCATCATCGTCATCGTCATCAGTTTGATCCCTTACATTCTCACAAGATTTACCTTTTAGTTTACAAAACTAGTCTATTTGATTCCTTCAAAGATGGACCGACCACAGACTCCCTCACCTGCAGCTCGTCAGTATGGTAAATGTTTGATGCGAGATCAATGCCTTCAGGTGAGTTGAAGACTGACCAAAAGTACTCATTGCATAAAATTAAAACTATCAGGTGAAAACCCTTTTCAGAGCAGGCTTTCCAGATAAGAATATTGCAGAACAACTTGGCATCACGACCCGGCAGGTCAGTTGCACCCTTAAGAAAACTCGCCTTACGCCTCATAAACCAAAGGGTCGAAAATCTACTCTGAGCAGCGGTCAAGTTGATGAGGTAGAGGATTTCATTTGTTTTTCTTCCGAGAACCGGCAAATGAGCTACTTTGAAGTTGCTCATAGCGTCTTTCCTCATCTAGGGGTGGGCAAAGACGTCATTAGTAATGAGATGAAGAAAAGGGGCTTCTCACGGCGGATTACTCAGCCAAAGCGTCCCCTAGACTCGGAGAACAAGGCAGGGCGATGACACTTTGCCAGAGAACATCTTCATTCGACTGTCAATGACTGGATGAATGTTCTCTGGACCGACGAAACTTAGGTCACTTATGGTCGACATACGAGATGTTGGGTCACAAGGAAAGTCTGTAATAAGTCTAAATTTTTCAAAAAATCATGAACTAATCAGATGATCCAGGAAGATGAGAGATACGAAGAGACTTGAATTGTAGACAATATTAGAGGCGGGTTGGCAGAATGTTTTGGGCATCATTTTTCGGAAACGAAAAGGGGCCAAGCTTGTTCTGGGAGAAAGAGTGGGGGTCCATTACCTCAAGCTCATACTCCGACAGAATCGTACCTTTAATACACGGTATGGTTACTTCGGAACCAAGGCTCTCCGTTATGCAGGACAACGCCCCTCCTCATAAAGCAGCCAGAACGACGGAAGAGTTCAGAGAAAGAGTAATCGCGCCGATTGAATGGCCGCCGTTCTCCCCAGACCTTAACCCAATCGAAGTTGTGTGGAACTTTATGAAGAACTTCATCCAGTTTCACTATCCTGATTTGGGTGAGGGAAGGCAGCGAACCAGGACGATCTGCGCATCATTGTCAAAGAAGCTTGGGACAATGTGTCGGCAGATGATCTCATGAAACTCATTGAGACAATGCCGGCAAGATGTCAGGCAGTTCTGGATGCCGACGGAGGCCATACCAAATTTTATTTTTATTTTCGTTGTAAATAGTTATGCATGTATGAATTTAATCATAAAATTCATAATTTCCAAAATAAGATTCGTTTGGCGCCAAGAAGACCCACTCACATTCTTTCTACGGCAAGTTTTTCCCATACAAAATATGTTGGTGCTTTTGATGATCAAGCTAGTTCTGGTTTAGTGAAACCTTATTTCATTCCAAAAGACGCTAATATACCCTGTTGACCCATATTTTTCTGACCCACTGACTTCTTTACCCCTAGGGTACAGTACCAACGCGTTCGTAAGTGGAATAATATATACGAAAGTACTTTCTTCATTACATCTATATCACATCTCATCTATTTTCATTTGAGATGGAGTTTACTAAGGCATACTGCTCGGCATGCAAATGTTTTTGTCCTGCGAATAATTTTCCAGTAAACAAACAGGGTGAGAGGATGAAGACTTGTTCCAAGCATCAGGTTTACTACCAGTGGCAGTGTGCCAACTCCAGTCTTTGGAAGCGTGACGCAGACCCGGTGATTTCTGCTACCGAATTTCTCGATAAAAATCGAAGTAAATACCAGCATGCGACATATTTATCTGGAAACTTACGTGGTCTGGCCTTAAATATCCGTGGAACAATGGATGCACTTGTTTCTAGAGCAAAGGAACTTGTGATAGACGCGACGTACGGCACAAATAGCTCAGGTACATGACTTTAAATAATCCAGACTCGTAACAGATATGACTAACTCAAATGTAGGCATGAGTCTGTCGGCAGTACTCGCTGAGCTTGATGGGACAGGAGTTCCATTGTGCTACCTATTTGTAGGCACTGCCAGCATCTCAGACCAGAAGTGGTCTTCTGCAGATGCCAAGGGCGCAACGACCTGTATACTGAAGCAGTTCCTTCAACCGCTCAAGGATGTAGGATACAGTCCAAAATTCTTCGGATGTGAGAAGGACAATTCTGAGATTCCAGCAATTAAGAATGTCTGGCCAGACGCAACTGTGCAGTTGTGCTACTGGCACGCAAAGAGAGCCACAAAAAAAAAGCTTTCGGATGCCAGGAAGACAGTAACTCAGGCCAATTACAATCCGGAGAAGGCAAGGTCTTTTGTACCGACCCTGGAAATTTGTTGGGGCTCGCGTCCTACGCGTCGACCTGATGGGGACCATCGATATGGTCGCTGTCAGTGCCAATCCTCGAAAGAGCCGATTGCTGAGCTGGGCAGGATCGAAACTGTTGACGAAGCTGAACGAGATACCATTTTATTGATGTTCAGTCGGCATTTCAACATGCACTCGATGATACCAAATCAAAATGGTACTTTTCGCTCTGTTGGGCAGATAAATTTTGACTGTATCAACGAGCTGTATGCATGGTGCCGTGCTCGTAATTACTTCCGACTTTGGACATATTTATTTATCAATTGGTATGCGCCAGATGTTTGGAAACTTTGGGCACGCACCACCAATCCCGATAGCATTCCAGTGCTAAAAACAACTATGATTATTGAATCGCATTGGCGAAGGATAAAGCATGATTATCTTCATCGCTTTAATTGTCCTCGAATCAATTTAGTAACCTGGGTGTTGGTGTCTCGGGTAGTTCCTCAAGCACTGGAACGAATGACGGCAATGCTTAAAAAGGATCACTGGATAGCTACTGCCGCTTGGCGAAAGGTCTTCAAGCGGCAATGGAAAAACTTGCAGAGCTATCAGGTGGGACACCAAGATTTGATTGAGCATCACACAGATCCATCAAAGTGGACCTGTGCGTGTAAATCATTTCTTCTGAGCAGATTTCTTATCTGTAAGCATATAGTATCCTGCTATGAGGATATTTCTGATGCTGCTCGGTTTTTCTCTGAAGTCCGTAGGCAGAGGATGTGTCCTTTTTGGGTAGATAGACAACTTGTCATTCGCCCACAATTCAAACCTCGGGCTAAGCTGTTATCATCTGACACTGATGCAGATTTGGGCTCCGATATCGATGCCGAAAGTAATTCTGAGAGTGATGTCGAATCCGAGATTCTGAACGAAAGTTCGGATGAGAATAGTGAGTCTCCAGAAGACTACGCAGATGACGTGATCTCAACGATGTGATTTCTGCTTGAGACTCTTGAGAAGCAAAAAGAACTCGGCAACACTAAGTTTCTTGAAGTCTTCAAAGCGAATAACACCAAAAACTGGGAGCTTGCAGCTGAGATCAAGCAGCGCGAGAGAAAAAAAACCATGCCTAAGACATAGTGTCACAATAAAAACCCTGGAACAATGCTTTTATAGGCATTGTTTTGTCCTTAAATTCCAGATTCCGCTAATACATATCTGCAGTGTATGAGAAGAGTAACAATATGTTTTATGCCAGGAGAGAAATTATAAAGTGCAATTGCGAGGAGTTTCGTGCGTCAATTGAATTAATGGAGTCTTAATGGATCTTGATGATTAGATGATTAGATGGAATTTATCGAAGTAATTTTTTTTTTAATCATTCTTGTGTATGCAGCCTTCAGGCTATGACACGAATGACCTTGGTACGGTACATGGAGCAATGTTTCAACATGACATAGGGGGCACTCACACCGAACATCATTTGAAGACATAACTCAAAGTCAGGCGCCTTACAGCCCTTTCTACCCTCAACCGCATATGTCTGCCGTAGGAACGCATTTCAGCCACCCACGGCTGTCCTGTGTGCCTTCAACATCGTCACTTACATGACCAGGCGAGAGATGTGGTGTGAAGTTCTTGCTGGATTCGAACCAGCTTTCTCCTGTCTCAAGTGGGGCATGTGCCTTGGCTACCCAGACTCTACTTGGGAGAATGGCCCGGACGGTGTACCACACCACCATCCGACCCGAAGTAAAATTTCCCACCTAGCAGAACTATAGACTATGCAAAAAAACTGTCAACAATAATCGCGAAATTTGATTCTAAAGCCCATCACTCTCTACCAACTGAATGAAATAGCTTAAAAAATCACGTCGATATAAATTAATTTCCGATAATTAATATTTCATGATTTGGAGTTGTGAAATTTTCTACAAAAAAAATGGTGGCTAGATGAAGTTCACAATTTTGGGAGACAGTTTTTTTGCAGGCTTATCTAATATCTAGTAGTCCCACATTTAGCAGCCAAAACTGCTTCAATTCGCCTCGGCATTGCCTCTTATAGATTGCGACAGGTGCTTGCTGGTATCAGTGCCCATTCTCTCTGTACTCGTTGCCATAATTCCTCTACTCCTTTTGGGGGTTTGTAATAGGTCCCAAGTCTTCTCTTCAACTCTTCCCATAGGTGCTCTATCGGGTTTAGATCTGGGGACTGGGCAGGCCAATCTAAGCATCTAATATCCCTGGACCTAAGAAATGATGTTGTAGCGCGGGCGGTATGTTTGGGATCATTATCTTGCTGAAAAATTAGCTGGTCTGTAGGAGGCATATCTTCCAGAAGAGACGCTGCCTCCTACAAAGAGTGAGATTCTCCTGCAAAATACTAATGTATTGTTGTGTATTCATCTTTCCCACTACTTGGACCATTGCGCCCGGTCCGGACCAGGCCATGCATCCCCAAATCATTATGTTGCCCCCTCCAAACTTGAGCGCTGGGACGATACCTCTCCCAGCAAGTCCGGGTTAGGGTTTTCGCTACGTATACTGCATTCCGTCACTGCATATCCGATTAATTTTTGTCTCATCAGACCAAATCACTCTTTTCCAGTCTTCAATGGTCCATTCCTTATGCTTTTGTGCGAAATTTAATCGCGCTTTTCTGTGTCGGCTAGTAAGCGCTGGCTTTTTGACCTTCTTCCGCGCCTTTAAACCAGCTTGTCGTAGGACATTTCGCACAGTTTGAGGGGTTACAGAGATAGAGTGAGCTTTTTTAGAGCTGCAGCAACTTGTTTGGGGGTCCTATGCGTTTCATTGGTTATGTCGTGGACGATTTGCCGTCTAAGCCGAGGAGTAAGTTTGCTAGGTCGACCACCTTTACTGCCACTGCCAATGTTGGAAATAGTCTTCCGGAGTCTGCCGACAACGCATGGAGAACGATTAACTCGAATAGCAACGTCACGGCACGAATTTCCTTCTTTCAGTAGCCCAACAATTCGTTCTCGTGTGGCTTTAGTCAACCGAGGCATGATGCTACACCAAGACATTCATTACTAACTATGATCCTGCTCAATTTTTCGAAATCTGTACTCACCGAAGTCTTATCTTACTATCTGACGATGAACTGATCGCAAAGTTCGTCTGGATGGTTCCTGATGTTGAGTTTTGTGCAGGGTAGCTTACTAGCCAGATACATGTACCTGCAAAAAAACTGTCTCCCAAAATTGTGAACTTCATCTAGCCACCATTTTTTTTGTAGAGAATTTCACAACCCAAAATTGTGAAATATTAATTATCAAAAATTAATTTATATCTTCGTGAATTTTTAAGCTATTTCATTTAGTTGGTAGAGAGTGATGGGCTTTAGAATCAAATTTCGCGATTTTTGTTGAAAGTTTTTTTGCATAGTGTATTTACTCTCACGTTGCGTGTCAAATGATCATAAATATCACCTGACCCCCAAAAAATTTCCGGGTACATTAAGGGACGTTATCTGAGACGCGTGTCGCACGTGAGACAGGAGAAAGCTGGCTCGAATCCAGTTAGACTGTTCCCACATAGCTCGCTTGATGATGCGCGTGGCGACCACGATGGCACACCGGATAACTAATGGTGGTTGTGTGCGAAGACTGAAAACAGAAAAATAGCTGAGCATTTATTTTTTGAGCGTTAGATTTTATGATATATACTTTATCATAAGATCTTTAATCTTCAAAAAACATTGTACGAATAAAATAACCCTAGAAGAACAGGCAAAGAAGTCCAAGAAGTGAACGTAAATTCTTTAATTACAAATTTATATCAAGAAAAATAGTACCCGTACTACAGATAATTGCATACTGAAATCTTCACTATACCTCTTCTTATTCCTGCTCATTGATCTTTCCCAACTGTTTTCCTATCATACATTTTTTACTACCAGAGTATTGCGATAGAGAAAATATGTAGAGAAAACATCATAACTTCCAGAGTACAAGACAGAAGATCTGAGTGAGAAGAAGCGATGGGAGAAATTCTTCATGGCCCCCAAGTTGCGTTCCAGGAGTCGATCCTATAAGCATATCCTACCAGCACAAGATGTTTTATCACGTCTAAATAAACCGAATGACCACATCTGTCTTGTGTTACGACGTTTTTTGTGCAGATTATTAGGCCACTTTTCGATTTGCCGCTTGTTGCATGCGCCTCATGGCATCACGATGGGCATCCAACATCTCTTTACTCCTCATCTTTTCACCCCAGGCTTCTTCTCTCTTATCTTTGATTCGCTCTTCTACAAAGCGCCTCATCTCTTCTTTCCTTCGACTCATTCGCATTATATTTCGTTGCTGTTCGATCCGTTCGCGTGGAGTGAGGGCGGCCCTAAAATCTTGCTGTAAAGAGGCACGCCAAGAGGCCATCTGATGATGTCGTAGCTTTTGGTTTACTGCGATAGATCTACGGGGTGGCTGATGAGAGTCAAATTTAATTGGCATAGGCGGAGTATTTGAAACACTGGACCAGCTGGTCGTGCTGACAAGAGAGGATTGTCGGATAAGGTTTCGGCGCAGAGATAGGGGCATATCTTCATCTTCTTCTTCTTGGGCAAGGATACTTCCTGTGTCACTACTGCTAGCTTGTGAAGTGGCTACGGCGCCCAAATCAAAGGCAGAGCTTCCCCAAGAACCTTTATATAAGCTTTTCCTCTTAATAATCGAGTCACGTTGGCCGATGAGAGTTTCATGTCTACCTTGAAAACCTCTCAAGTACGTTTGTGGTGGTGCCTTATATGTGATTGACTGATCAAATACACCAGTTCTCCGCTTAGAACTAGCAAGTGATTTTTGAGATTTATTTTTAATGAGAGAATCACTCTGCGAGAGATAGGTGTTTCTCTTCTCCGATGGAATAATCCGTGGGGTAGAAACATCATAAGGTATGGTTGAACTCATTCTGGCTGATACTGATTGTTGCTCTGATAATTCATGCATAGTTTGTAAAGAAATTGTGCTGACAGGAGTTTGTTGAAGCTCGTAGACATTGAGCGGGGCAGGTTTTTCTTCCAAAATATCGTCTACTTCATTTGAATGCGATAAATCTTCAATTTCCGGGGCATCGGCATGATCGAGGTGTTTTGCCCACTCGTTTGTTCGATAAGACATAAAAATCTTAGAAAACTGACGAGGCAAAATGTCTAGAGTGATATTTTTAGATCGAGACTCAATCACTGAATTCGCTGAGGGGACCTGTTTTTCGGGATTCTCTGACGTTTCTTTAATCTCATTGTCTAATTTCGCTTCACTACCTGAGATTGAAGATCTCGGGCTTGCTGTTTCCTCAAACTTTTGATTGATTTCAGATTGACTAGATAAATGCTTTGGATTGCTAGATCTCCCTACATCTAACTCGGAACTTGTTTCGGAATCTGATGACTCTGCATCTTGATTAATTCGAAATTCCGAATTTGGTCCCTCTTCGAGCATTGCAGATTCGTCATTTTCGCAGAATCTCTCACTCGCGATCTCTTCATCATCACTAAGATCGTCAATTGTCGCGGCAAGCGAACTTCTATCATCTTCAATATGGTGAGAGGTCCCAGATTTGTTGGTTGTTTTTGAGTTTACGCGTGAATGTGTCAATTTGTTTCGCTGGAGCGTCAGCTGTGATGAAGAATGGCTAGATTTTCGATCCTGTTCCACTAAATCTTCTTCATCTCCTAGAGTAGCAAATGTGCTAACTGATGAACGGTTTTTATCTGAAGGCTCATCAGGAATTTCGAAAGGCAATGGAATGACAACCGGAGCAGTAGTCGTATTAGTTTCGATTCCTATCGAATTTTGATCGGTATCGTCAGGAGAAAGATCCGTTCGTCCTACTTTACTGTCCACTCTTGTCATAGTATCAATAACTTCCATATCCGAAATATTAGGATCGACGTTGAGTTCTGATGGAGGAAAATATTCCATAGGATTTCTATGATCATCCGTGCCTTGTACTACACGAGCTGTGAAGGTAGTACTTTTAGAATCTTTATCCATTAGGGCAGTTGCATATGATCTCTGTTGCGATTTCCCAATTTCGGCATCTTTGAAACATGTCAGAGAGGTCACATTACTGATGCGTCTTTCTCTCGTGCTTAGTACATCAGCAATTCCAGAGTCGCGGCGTCCCGGGACCTGTGTAGATTTCTTGTCGTTAGAGCCATATATTTCTTCCCATTGACCACGTTCTTTTGCGTTATTTATTTCAATTCGTCTTCCGATATTCTCTTCTTCCTCTTCAATATATCTGTTGTCTTGAAATTTTTCGGCGGCTTTTTGTTGGCGTCGCTCTTGGATAACTTTCCAAAGCTTCAACTGAGAAACAATGCCAGCCAACGAAAGAATAAAGATACACCCTATTTCCGCTTTCATCCCTCGAGTTAGTGGGTATGAAACAGTTTCTAGCGGAAATAGCCTAGAATTAAGAGCCCAGAGGTAAACCCAAAATTCTTTGAGTCCAGCTCTACTGAAGCAATCAACGCCTAGTATAATTGATGTTGCTCCTGCAAATGACATAAATCCAATTAGCGCGTATGGTTTAGTGTAATGACTGAATGAAGTTGAAAAGCCTCCAATTGTTAGAGTAGCAATCAGGATAACCTTACCAGCCCCGGTTATGATACCACCAGGTTGTAAAACCAAGAGCCACATGCTGACACAAAAGCCGCCCTATGTGAATGAGTCAGTAAGCGTGACTACTAGATTTACTCATGGCTTGTAAATTTAGTCGATTCTTGGCAAAATACTAACCAGTAAACAGCCTAGCCCTTCCATCATTTCAGTGAATAGGATCGATGTTCCGCCAATTATTGCACCAGTAATGACAACAACTGCAACGTATGCTGCTTGAATGGCATTGCTGACCGGTAAACTCATGACATATAAGATGAGAACTGTTGTCCCAATGCTTGCTAGATATGCTGCTGATAAGTATATATGAAGCCATTTATTTCTAATTCCTGTGACTGTATAAGCCGCACCGCTCAGAATCATTAAGGTTCCAGCCACAGCAAATCCAGGCGTTACTCTAGGAACAATGGGAAGGTTGGTGGAGTTTGAAATATCTATTTATTTCATCAGAATTGAAGCATAAGCTAAAGTTTTCAACATACAATCTGATGATGAGGTTGTCATGCCATTCACAGCAGATGTAACGGCTGATGGTTGGGAAGACTGAGAAGCCGAAGTCACCGCGGGAATCTCCTCGGGAGTCCCTGTAATACTCGCAGATGCCTCAAGCTTTTCATTTTTTCCACTGCTGATATCTGTTGGAGCAATAGCTAGAAAACTTTCAGCTATGGATGAGGGTTGCTCAGCGACAGAGAAAGACGTAAGTTCTTGACGCCTATTGATTTGGTGGGCCGGCCAATCTACTGCAGCTGAAAATTGTAACGAGAGAAAAAAAGAGACTAGTGCAATCAGATATGGCCGGCTTGTAGAGCCCATTTTCTGTAATGGTGAATAACGATAGTTTTGCCAACGCCGGCCCTCATGAAAAGCAGAAAACGAGAGAAAATAAAAAATTTCTAGTGAACGAGGGGGATAGCGGATTACATTTGGGCTCCTAAGCTGCGATCATGCACGCCATATGACGTGAATGGTCGAATATAAAGATGTCTTGGTATGTGGACATGAAAACAGGGTAGACGAACGACTAGGCAAAAGAGCAAGGAGAAACGTGGATCTGATGTTTGAAAGAAACCGTGGTCTGGGGATCCCATGAGGGCTCGATCGACGGCATGACTCCTTCTGATATGGAGCACTCTTTTTACTGCTATTGACAGGTTGGATCCGATAAAGATTTTCCCGTTTGTCTTGCACATCACAGGAAATAGGTGAAACTAGACGCGGCGGCACCCCGGGCATGGAGCAAGGGGCGAGAGGAACAGTTTCGCTGTCATGCTGAGACAAGGGTCAAGAGATACAACGTCTTGCTTGAAGCTCTCAGTAGAATGTCTTGATTTGGGCTGTCCATGCGTTAGTGGCGCGATTTGTCCCAGCTATTTCGTGGAGATGAACCGTTGTACATTTATCTAATACGCTATTACATGCTAGTACGATAAGAAGACTAACCCATTTTAGCCCTCATGACTGAAAAAATCAGGGCCAAAAATTCACCGGATTAAATTTTGTCGGCTCTAATATGAGATTGTCCGTAAGAACTTGACAGAAACTATGGATTCCCGCTGGATGTTCCTCCATGACAGTAAAATGTTGCTTGCCATCACGAATCAGGAATCTTCATTGCCATTCTACGTGATAAATGTACATGTAATCTTGATATTTCTAGCTAGGGAATTCAGATATTTTGATGTACACAAAACTTTTGCTTATTACCGCCGTGGATTCCGTTTGTGTCAAATGCAAAGGTCGTTGACACGTCTCACAGCAAAGAGATAAGTCCTTGTAAAGTAAAGTCTTGTACAGTTTTCCCCCTCCATGCTGTGTGGTGATTTACACAATTTACACACGTTACTAACATTCAAAATCCTCCTGTGTCCTGCAACCAAACAAATTGACAGAACTCAGAACTGCTAGTAATTGCTGCGTCCGACGGTTTGAAGTCCTTGGAGCACTAAAAATAAATTTATCTCATGTTGTTTCGGTACCAATAACCTAAAACGACACCGCCGGTCCCATCATACACATATTAATCGCTGTATATTTAACCATGCATCTCTGTTAATTACATGTCGTTCGCATCAAGAGAATATACTCGCCAGGTAGACGAACTTGTAAGCTGATAGGTAGATGGATGGTACGAAGAAAAGTAGAGCCGACGTGCATTCGCTAAAAAGAAAGAAAGAAATGTGAGCACAGTTGAACCTGTCTAAATGCAAGACAAAAATGTCCACCGGACTTTTTGCTACCAAATTTTACAAAATGCAAGAGGTTCATGCACGTGTCTAAATGTAGATCTCAAGGCAATTGGCAATTGATACTCGAATCGAGAGTGATAAATGGAAGAGGATAAACTCGAAACGACTAACAAGTATCCAATATATCTTTAAGCCTGTATGAATGAAGATGTATATATATGTGCAAAGGCGTAAAACTCTAATGAAATACATGCGCACGTAAATGTGTCTCAATTTGGATTTTTCTGCTTTAACAAGTAATTAATTCCTACCATATGTCTTTGGAAAATTCTGTGTGTTAATGCAAAATCAAGGATTAGTCAGCTTTTTACACTTATAGAGGTTTCTCCTAAATGCAAAATCAATGTAAGTGCAAAACTTTGTGTCCACTGAGGGTTTGCATTTAAACAGGTTCATCTGTAGGGCTAAAAAGAGAAGATTATGCCGAGATCAAATTCATCTGAATCGGGAAATTCGGAAAATTCGGGAGGAATAATTACTGCAAATATGTTACCGCTGGAGAGAAGATTGTGGCCATAGAAGCACTGTAGATTGGATTTACCCAACCACAATATTCCAGTCTAAAGAAGCAAAAACAACATAGCATTTTCCCCTGGAGTTTTTGAGGGGTTTGAAGAGATTTCTTTTTCAAGGACGCGGATGCATTCCAACGTAGAAAGCATTGCAAAATTGAAGTTCAAGGTCGGAATGAGGAGGTTATCGAAACCTAAGCTAATGTTTGAGAAGAAAGGAATGATCTTTCGTGTTCGTTTCCCTGAACAAACGAGCTGATAATGAGGAGGATAGGAGGAGGTGCACAATAGATGATTTGAAAACGCCTTGATTACCCTGCCCATACATGGCTAACGTGGGTTAAACTGTTTTGTCTAAATTTAAAATGGAGTCGTGATACACACAGTCCCCCCTTTTGGATATGGGAAGCCTCATGAAATTCCATCCCACCGCTTTCAAATGCCGAATCTGTCAAGGGGTGAAAACTAATTCTGTTACTGACATTTCATTTCAATGTTGCCATAGATAGCAATAGATAACTGCGATCCTCATAACATTATGTTTCCGCCGCACACACAAATATTACACATTCACACACCTTTCACTCACACCGTCTCGATCAATATCTCTGATTGTAAATTCAATCATTATTCATACAGTACCTTGCCAGAGTCCTGCGTGCCACATGACCCTCTAGCCAGACACTGAGGTAAGTACTTCGGGAATGGCTGGAACCCAAGCCTAGACCAACTTGTTCATTATCCAGAACACGACAACAACCTCCAGGCTCGAAAGTGCATGCACCGTACTCAAGAGATGGATTGTTACTGTAATGGAGAAACTGTCGCCCGTTTGGACTTCGACTCAATTGGCATTGTCAGATCAAATCAACGAGATCAAGATTAAGCGTGCAAGGGCACTCGACGGCTTGCGTTAAGAAATTTCAGGAGAACTGATCTACGGGATTCTAGACAGATTTTCGCACTCTGCCCTCCATGAAACTTGAAGATAGGTTACATATGCTCGGAACGAGGAACAGTGCACGCGAGATGGACAGAGTCTCACTCGTGCTAGACAGTCAGTAACCCGATGATTTTTGCCTTACTGGCCTATCACTCAGGAACCAATTCAGAAACATATGTCTCCAAGTTGTGGGTTTAAATCTCCAGATACTTGACTCTGGCATAGCTAAGCTAATTCATTCGTATACACGTAGGTCTAACGACCAACGATTTACATCCACATCGAAAATTTGTTCGTCTGCAGCATAGATTCCAAAAGTTTGTATCTGATCCTCTGATTCTTGATCCTATGGTCCAATAATGCCGTCGAAATGAGAAAGTTGAACGCCCTGCTCATGCTAGAGCGCATAGTAGGCAGTGCGCCGCTCGAACTGACTGTATTCCGTTCCAACACGAAACCACGCTATCCGTCATATAAAGTCACACTGCTTGTGATGAGTTAGGACACGACAAAATAAGGTATAGAGGATGTTGGGCATCAGGCCATGTTCAAAGTCGTTGCCCTAATATCTGAATTCTATCTTCGTTATAATCTCATGGGTCTTTTTTTTATTTGCGGGGAACAGGGTTATGTAAAATATGTAAAAGTAGATAAAATCTATTTTTATCACAAATTTACTTGCAGATCAAAATAATGAGGCAGAATAACTTTTACTTGGGGGGGGGCACTTCCCATATGCAAAAGGGGGGACTGCGTGTATCACGACTCTAAAATGCACGCTTCTACCAAGAGTATAGAGGAAGCTCATAATAATTCAATGAAACGGCAATATATGGCGCCGTTCTTTTGAATGGTACTAGCATGCCCCGTATTACATTGCCTTATTGTTTGATTACGTTACTCTAAAAACGGTGGCATTGAGAGTACTGCTAGATGTTCTTCGTGTAACGGATAACGTCACTGAGCTTCTAACCCCTGGAGACATGATAAATACCGGAAATTAACAAATAACCGCGGCGGGTCAGATGGCACATGAAGACGACCCGGCTTGTTGACAGTCCCGAAGACCGAAGGAGATTCCTTCATAAAACTTCACCGGTACGTAGGACACTTATCAATCGTTCCGTCTTCCGACCATTAGTTGTTCCGAGTCTCCTCGTGCGCACGCATGATTGCAACTCCTGATTGTTCCAATCAAACCCTCCCAACAGCCAGTCGCAAGTTGACCTTCGAGCCGTCCCGTTGATTACTACCGGTGGGACAATTAAGACTGAACAGGATTCTCCAAACGGAAAAATCGAAAGAAAATTGGCGAGCCGACTGATATGGCGCCATATCACAATATCTACAGGGCAGATCAATGTCACTAATACATGATAGATCTAGTGGAAAAGGGTTTGCATGTTAATTATGAGTTCTCCGATGCGCTCGTCCCTTCACATCATGAGACTCGGGGTGCGACTGATCTCACCAAAACCTCCATCGGTTTAAGGAAGACAAATGCCGAAATTTTGGTGCTGATAGCTACAAATTACTATTCCTGCTGAGCGTGGAGGGAAATTTGCCTACAGAGCGATTCAAGTGCACTAGATCCACCGTCTACAGAAGTCAAGCACTACGCGCCAAAAGTGGCAATTTGATCATTATCAGACATCTGAACGCTTCAGAAAAATAGATGAGCTTATTTTACATTATGTTCATCGAGCAAAACTTACATCAGAGCACTGTAAAGTTAAAGGTATATATCTACAAAGTCAACTGCCAATTCTAAAACTAGATCTGCCATGGTGCGCGTCTCCTCTCTCCCCAAAACTCCTAATGCTGGGAATGTCGTCTCCAAGCCGAAGACAACGACAAGTAAGACTACGGCAGCAGCCATATCAAAATTTCTCTCATTTTTGACTCCTGCCGATGCCTTTCACAAGGGTATGCTACTCGGGAAACCGTCGGACCAACCTCAAACACGGAAATTTCTTAAGATATGGAGAGGGACTGCACTCAAAATACAGTGCATACATTTATATCATGATATCGACCTATCACAAATACTAACTGCAAGTTGTATCTCAATAGACGAAGGTACCACCATTATCAAGCTCATTCCGCTCCAATTCAACAGAAAAACTTACTAATAATAGCCTACTCAATGATAGACAGCACAACAAAATTCCACTGATAGATACCATTCAAGGTCCCCGAGATCGAACGAATTCATAACTCCAAGACCTCGAGAAAAACCATCCAGAAATTAGCATAGATTCCCTTGCTCCAGCGGACCGAGCCTTAAATGTTATGACAGATGATTGCCCAGAGAGAAACGGCTTAACCCTCTTTTGGGCACAAATCCAGTGCGTGAAACTATCCTGTAGAAAAAAACAGACAATCAAGGCATCTCTAAGTGTGGACAAAGTGAGAGAGTCGCGTCATCATCCAGCTAGATTGTGACGGCTGGCTAGCCAATAAGAATCCTGTAGCCTACGATGGCATTCGCAGGCGTTTCATAAAATACGCCATGCCTACTAATGGAGATGATCATGTCGTGCAAGGATCTCTGATTATACAAGGGGCGATAATTTAGCCCACAATATAACTTGAAACAGAACTACGCCTCAGTGCTAAATATATTCATCGTCGCATTGTCAGTAGGTGTTTTACATGGAGAATGAGGTATCTAAGTAAGGAAAGATAGAAAACCGTATATTTGGGATTCTCCTTGTCCATAGTTAGCTTTTCTCCTTCATAGTAAATTATAAACAACCATTGCTCTTTTTTTTTTTTTTTAATCATTCTTGTGTATGCAGCCTATAGGCTATGACACGAATGATCCTGGTACGGTACTCTCATACATGGGTCCGGAATGTCAAAAGGGTATTCCCTGTCCATTGGGCTTTGTACAGGGTCTACCCCTAGTAATATCTACGGGCTAATTTGCAGTAATTATCCATTCATCTGACATAACGCCTGCTCCTCATCCAGTCACCCAACAAGAATATATCGCCAACGTCTAGTTTTACACCAGTCAAAAATCCGAGCGACTTACACCAGTCAAAAATCCGAGCGACTTACACCGAATCGTTGTTGAAAGTGAGGCATGCTTTAAATGACCCTAACGCTATATATCGTACCAATTGTAGCGATAGATGAACAGCGAGGAAACATCTCCTGCGAGGCGTAGCTATTCGAGAAGAGCTTCTGC